>CM031962.1:21302053-21522053 GCA_018749465.1 Paracanthobrama guichenoti | reverse complement strand
GCAGATTCTGCCAGCTAGAAGGCTGGAGGATGGCGTCCCATGGGAGTCTCCGTCAACTTCTAACACATACTTCATTGATGAAGCACCGCCATAAAGGCTTCATAAAGGCTTCATAAATATGTATTATATTAGATACAGCTGCAGCCTAGATGACATTCTGCTCCATTCCAGGTCTCTGGTTTGAATGATTACATGTCCTGTTTTAGAAGCTGATTCCACTAACCTGGATGTGTTTTTAAAATTGGGCTTGATCACAAATAAACGATTTTTGGACAAATTTTAACTGATCAAATATTGCTTTTGATATATTTTGAAGCAATTTTTTTTTGCTTCAAAAAAACCAAAAACTTGCTAACTTCATGGTCTTTTAAAGGGAGTTCAGCTGACATGCCTGTAGGCAATACATCAGAACTATGTCACACATGAGGGTGTAATTGCTCTAATTTTGTAGCTATAGAGTCCCTCCGGAATACCTGACAAACCTGACCTCCTGCGTCACGACACTATACAGACAACCCATAGGAAGAGGTCAGAGGTCAGGTCCAAGCTCAGGGTTGACCAAGCAGTGAGAGCTGAGTTTGTGCAGCTGCCGTCTTGCCTGAACTGGCTTTTATCACGCTCGTGACCTTTTCCTTGCAGAGCCACAGAGCAATGCTGCTCTGAAGAAATGGGCCACCTTTGAGACTATAAAAAGACAAGAAATACACACATATTTGTCTTGAACTATTAAAACATATAGGGAAAAGTTCCCACAAAAATGAACATTCTGTCATCATTACTTGTCCAAGCCTGAATGACATGTTTCTTCTTATTTATAGCAGAACTTTCAGATTTTCAGTGAATAATGACTTAAAACTCAGTCTGTTCCTTATACAAACCTATTGTATGGCTTCAGAAGACTTGATATAAAATGCCCAAGTCATTTAGACTACTTTATGATGCTTTTACAGTGGTTTGTGTCTTTTTGGAGCTTTGCAGCCCCATCTATTTTCATTGTATGGGAGAGAGAATTTTCCCCTTTTGAATTCCACGGAAGAAAGAAAGTCATAGAGACTTGGAACGACATGAGGGTGAGTAAATGATGACAGAATTTTTATTTTAAATATAAGTATTTATTTAAATATAAATGTGAAGGTACAACCTATCTATCTATTTTATTAATAATAGTTAAATAAAAGATAAAATAAGAATGCACAGTTTAGTTTAGTTACAGTTTAGTGATACTAATAAAATCCACTAAGAATTCCCCATTCAATCGTGTATCAAAGTGCATTGTACAAAAAAAGAAAAATAGCAAGAACATTAACCTTTCCCTTTCAAGCACACTCATTCACAGCTGAACCAAAACAACAGTTTGTTCTCACCCAATACTCAAAGGATCACATTAAACTATCCAGAAAGTAAAATGACTTTGATTGACTTGTCAAGGTGCATCCGTTCCTGTAAAAGAAAACCTTTTACCTTTTACCTTTTACTCTGATCAAGTTCCAATAATGATACATGTGCTTGAGTTCTCTCTGTAAGAGATGGTCTAAGGTTTATAGAGGACCATTGACTGGAGAACAATACTAGAGCTCACTTCTCTACTACGCTGGTAAAAGTAGCTGCACTTTAGCCATGGTGGGCCCCTGGAGAGGGTCTCTGGAGAGTTACTCTGTGTTTGGACACCTGTTTGCATTTGGTTTTCCCTACTGAGTGAGAGAGAGGGGACTATTGTGAATGGCCACCCACAAGGCAGACTGAAAAAAATCTGCCACGCAAAGCAGAAGCGCCCCCTGTTTGATTATTGTGGTTCTGATCAACCTGAGTGCTCTATTACAACAATGTAGCATGTTTTGACAGAAAAGTCACATTTTCTTTCAGAAATGTGTTTGTTGAGAGCCACAGACACAGCTGGAACTCAATGCTACATTGTTTAGTTCGCTGGGAAATGTATTCAAATGTGGAAGAGATCAATACAGCCATGCTCAATGTAAGCGTTCTTAATTATTGGACGTGACAGAGGAAGTATTGAATTTCTCCTGTTCTGTTGACCCAACACACTGCACTGACATTCTGCCTCCCAAGAGAGACTGGGCCTCACTATCAGCCTGCTGTGAGTGTGTGTGAGATGATCAGAGAGTGTGTGAGATGAGGGATGGTAAAGTCACCGCTATTCAATCCCCAAGAGCATTCATTCTCAATACAGAGGACTCTGGCAAGCATTACAGTCATTTTTACTTCACAGCACAGATTTACACAGTGTTTATACCCTTTTCTACTCATTGATGGAGCCTGAATTGCATTTCTATAAGGCCAACCATTTAAAATAACATATACACTCACCTAAAGGATTATTAGGAACACCATACTAATACTGTGTTTGACCCCCTTTCGCCTTCAGAACTGCCTTAATTCTACGTGGCATTGATTCAACAAGGTGCTGAAAGCATTCTTTAGAAATGTTGGCCCATATTGATAGGATAGCATCTTGCAATTGATGGAGATTTGTGGCATGCACATCCAGGGCACGAAGCTCCCGTTCCACTACATCCCAAAGATGCTCTATTGGGTTGAGATCTGGTGACTGTGGGGGCCATTTTAGTACAGTGAACTCATTGTCATGTTCAAGAAACCAATTTGAAATGATTCAGGCTTTGTGACATGGTGCATTATCCTGCTGGAAGTAGCCATCAGAGAATGGGTACATGGTGGTCATAAAGGGATGGACATGGTCAGAAACAATGCTCAGGTAGGCCATGGCATTTAAACGATGCCCAATTGGCACTAAGGGGCCTAAAGTGTGCCAAGAAAACATCCCCCACACCATTACACCACCACCACGAGCCTGCACAGTGGTAACAAGGCATGATGGATCCATGTTCTCATTCTGTTTACACCAAATTCTGTCTCTACATTCTGAATGTCTCAACAGAAATCGAGACTCATCAGACCAGGCAACATTTTTCCAGTCTTCAACTGTCCAATTTTGGTGAGCTCGTGCAAATTGTAGCCTCTTTTTCCTATTTTTAGTGGCAATGAGTGGTACCCGGTGGGGTCTTCTGCTGTTGTAGCCCATCCACCTCAAGGTTGTGCATGTTGTGGCTTCACAAATGCTTTGCTGTATACCTCGGTTGTAACGAGTGGTTATTTCAGTCAAAGTTGCTCTTCTATCAGCTTGAATCAGTCAGCCCATTCTCCTCTGACCTCTAGCATCAACAAGGCATTTTCGCCCACAGGACTGCCGCATACTGGATGTTTTTCCCTTTTCACACCATTCTTTGTAAACCCTAGAAATGGTTGTGTGTGAAAATCCCAGTAACTGAGCAGATTGTGAAATACTCAGACCGCCCTGTCTGGCACCAACAACCATGCCACGCTCAAAATTGCTGAAATCACCTTTCTTTCCCATTCTGACCAGTCTTGACCAGGACCACACCCCTAAATGCATTGAAGCAACTGCCATGGGATTGGTTGTTTAGATAATTACATTAATGAGAAATTGAACAGGTGTTCCTAATAATCCTTTAGGTGAGTGTATGTATTTTGTGATAATGTCAGAGTAGTGCCGCCTCTAATAAAATCTGCTTGATGAAGCTTTTGTGGCCGTGTTCCAAAAACTAGTGAGCTGGACGAAAGAGATGGTAATTTAAGACGCATTTCTTAAAATGCTGCCTCTTAAGATACTTCATTAAAGGGATACTTCACTGATTAGCATTAAGCTTTGTTTAAGTAGAAACCTGGTAGTATATTCGAATGGCCATGCTTCCCTCTCTCATGTCCCCCTGTGATGAGAGATTTCTGCATTTTGTGTCTGGAAAAAAAACTCCAATGACGCAAAAATCGTCATTTGGCATCACCGGAGGCTTTTCTGGCCAGAGGCTAGAGACTACAGCCAGTAGTAGGAGCTAGTTCCGCATGTTTTCAACCCGCCCATAGGGGGTGGGATCTCACCCTCAGAATGTAAAATGCGCACGGCCGCTCGAGCATTCATAATGGAGCGGAGCAAAGCGAGTGTTTTCAGTGAATTCCAATGAAAGTTAAGACACGCACCATGAATGACACGTGAATGAATGACAGTGCAGCTGTAAATGTGTGCGCACTGTGCGGCCATCAATGAATGACGCTGCAGCCGTGAATGAATGCCCTTGTGGCCATGCTCATTTTAGTTTTGGTTTAGAATTAGCGCCAATTCAGGGGCGGGTTGCTTGAATTGTGGGTTCATTAGCCTATTATTCTTAATGAAAAACACAACACGCTTTAACATTTTTCTTTGAAACCAAATCTTCTGCGATCATCTTGTCATTCAGCTCTTCACTCTCGTGATAAATGAAATCTGACTCCTGCTGCTGGTCTGTGCCGAGACTCTCGTTCAGCTCACACTGTATTGAGTAGACGCGTTCAGTTTTTAATTGTAGTGTCTGTTCTCTAACAGAACCGCGGTGGGCAAGTGATGTAACTGGTAGACGTTGCTTGGGAGTGGCCTCGTAGGGCAGCGAAGCAAGTGCATTCTGGGGAGTTGTTGTCTTTCATCCACATGAGCCAAAAATACATTTTCTGGCTTTTCTCAGTCTAGAAGGCACCAACTTTTTTGCAGCTGGCCTTACTGAATATGCATTTATAGGAGTTTCCTTTTCAGACGCAAAATTTATGGTAGGAGAGTATTTAAATAAGGATTTACTAAGGTTTGCTCTTTTCAATTTACTGGTTTTTGCACCATTATTTACTGCCCAGACGCTAATTTGTGCTGCTCTTAGTAGATTACGTTGGTCATTATGGAAATAATCCGATTTGTGTTCTTTAATGTGCGGGTTAAAGAACACAAAACACCATCAGTACATCGAGGCACGGAACTTTACACTCCCATCGCGCTTTTGTGGAATTGTGCTCTCACGCTAATTTGCCCTGTTCAGTAAATCTGGCACAAAAAGTGAAAAATTATGATTATAAACATTATAAACTGCTATAGTAGGCAGCTGTCTGTGTAGGGAACAAGACAAAATGGCAGCTCCCTAAGATTTGGAACAAAGCTATAAACTCCTGTAAAGAATATATCCCAATTTTCAATTAAAAACAATGGCGGAACAATAAAGCCCTGAGTTTCTCCATCTAGTTAATGAGAAAATCCATTTACACTTTACCAAACTGCAAAAATAGACTCCACTACTGACTATTTCCTTGGATCAAAGCCGCTGATAAGCATATGCCCAGTCATCATTCTTTAACTAATCTAACTCTGACCTCTGTCTGTCCATGTGTTCACTCTCACCTTGTCTTTCCACCCCATTCTAAAGACCTCTTCAGAGAAACTGTGCGCTATCTTTAGCAGCCTACACAATACAGTCTCCTTCCCCTGAGAAAGCCCCCACAACTGATACCACAGCCCCTCAGCATTGTCCTCACGTTCACTTCAGACTCTGATTTACAACCTCTGTCAGGTAGCCAAAGCTCTGAATCCGCATCCTGCATGGGGAGTCGGCGGAGGAACGCTGCTGATTTAGGGTCTGGGGAGAAAGGCTACAAGCGTGAATATTGGTGTCATCGCATGAATGTGATCCATCCTATTGTTATCTATGCAAGTTCCTATAGTACGTTGAAAATGTCAAATGAGCTAACTGTTTCCATTTCAGGAGTCAGTCATAAAAGATATAAAGTACTAGTTCAAAATCTTCTCTATAGTAATATGGCAACATCTTTGCACAGATTATATCACCCTATATAATCTGTGCAAAAGACCTGATAGAGGTTGATATTTATTAAAAAGATTTTAAAATAAAATAAAATAGAAATTATTAAATTAAATTATTATAAAATAAACAATAAAACATTTTAAAGGGTTAGTTCACCCAAAAATGAGAATTATGTCATTAATTACTCACCCTCATGTCATTCCAAACCCGTAAGACATTTTTTCATCTTCAGAACACAAATGAAGCGGCTGCTGGCGGCTCGCACACACTCCCAGGAACGCGCGCAGAGTAACGGCCGAGCTCAGTGTTTTGACTGAATAACAAGGTTTCTTTCTCGCAAAACCTTATAGTATGCCTCCTGAACACTTATGGCGCGCATCTCCCTGTATCATTGCATGATACTTTTTTTGTATCCTTTTTGTAAAGTTTTAGCCTGGTCGACATTCACTGCCATTATATGGAGGAGCACGTGCAGGACGTTTTTCAAAATTTCTGCTTTTGAGGCCCGAAAAAGATAGAAGGACATAGGGCCTTGGAACAACAGCAGGGTGAGTAAAAGATGGCTTTATTTTCATTTCAGAGTGAACTATCCCTTTAAAGTAATCCATGTGACTCCAGTGGTTAAACCTCAATTTAATGAAGCAACGTGAGTGATTTGTTACAAAATATTAATCTCTAATATCTAATATCTCTATATTTACTAACTGTCATGGGGCTTGAACTTGAACTCTGTAGTTGTGTAGGCTGTCAATTGAGGGACAGAAAGTTCTCAGAATTCATTAAAAAGATCTTTGTGTTCTGAATATGAACTTAAGTCTTATGAGTTTGGGACAACATGAGGGTGAGTAATCAATGACAGAATTTTCATTTTTGGTTAAAATAAAATAATCTAAAATTACATTATATAAAATTCTAAATCCTCAAGATATGTTTTCAGGTTTTAAATTTTCTTGTATAAATTTAGTTTTTAATTTCAGAATCTCAGACTCAAAGTTTTGGGAAAATCTGCCATTAATAGTAAATAAACAAAATATATACAGTAAAAAACAAAGAAAGGACATCGATCAAGCATAAGATTATGCATAACAGATGAAGTGAATAACTGATTATCTCTACATCACGACACCTGTTAGTGGGTGGGATATATTAGGCAGCAAGTGAACATTTTGTCCTCAAAGTTGATGTTAGATGCAGGAAAAATGGGCAAACGTAAGGATTTGAGCGAGTTTGACAAGGGCCAAATTGTGATGGCTAGACGACTGAGTCAGAGCATCTCCAAAACTGCAGCTCTTGTGGGGTGTTTATGGTCTGCAGTGGTCAGTATCTATCAAAAGTGGTCTAAGGAAGAAACAGTGGTGAACCTGCGACAGGGTCATGGCCGGCCAAGGCTCACTAATTCACGTTGGGGAGCGAAGGCGTTGGTCCAATCAAACAGACGAGCTACTGTAGCTCAAATTGCTCAAGAAGTTAATGCTGGTTCTGATAGAAAGGTGTCAGAATACACAGTGCATCGCAGTTTGTTGTGTATGGGGCTGCACAGCTACAGACCAGTCAGTGTGCCCATGCTGACCCCTGTCCACCACCAAAAGAGCCAACAGTGGACATGTGAGAATCAGAACTGGACCACGGGGCAATGGAAGAAGGTGGCCTGGTCTGATGCATCACGTTTTTCTTTTACATCATATGGATGGCCGGGTGTGTGTGTGTCGCTTACCTGAGGAACACATGGCACCAGGATGCACTATGGGAAGAAGGCAAGCCGGCGGAGGCAGTGTGATGATTTGGGCAATATTCTGCTGGGAAAACTTGGGTCCTGCCATCCATGTGGATGTTACTTTGACACGGACCATCTACCTAAGAATTGTTGGAGACCATGTACTTTCATGGAAACGGTATTCCCTGGTGGCTGTGGCCTCTTTCAGCAGGATAATGCTCCCTGCCACAAAGCAAAAATGGTTCAGGAATGGTTGGAGGAGCACAACAACGAGTTTGAGGTGTTGCCTCCAAATTCCCCAGATATCAGTCCAGTTGATCATCTGTGGGATGTGCTGAACAAACAAGTCTGATTCATGGAGCCCCCACCTCGCAACTTACAGGAATTAAAGGATCTGCTGCTAACATCTTGGGGCCAGATACCACAGCAAACCTTCAGGGATCTAGTGGACTCCATGCCTCGACGGGTCATGGCTGTTTATAACTGTGTGCAAACAGAATTTAAAAAAAAAAAAGTAGAAAAGAAAGAAATAAACTCCCACAACCACAATTATTTGATGCAATCTTGTCAATAAACCAGCACTTAATTTGTGTGATATTTATGGTACATAATAGCAACTGTACTGCACATATCCTCATGTTCAGGCCACAATCAATATATTTCTTACATTGTTGTGAGTTAAAGTGTACTGCTACAGTAAAACTAAATCAGTAGCACTTGGCCCTCTGCTAACATTGACATTGTCTGACCTTGTACCTAAACGCCTGTTATCATCAAACAGAGATAATGCAAGTCTGCACTTCCTTCAGGGGTCAAGGCATCTGATAATGTTTTATGACCATCACCACTCCTCTCAGTGATTGGTATAATTGATAGGGAACATTCCACAGATCTCAAAACAAATGAAGTAAATTGTGCTCTAGTAGGAATGTGCTTTTGCACAATCACACACACACACACACACACACACACACACACACACACACACACACACACACACACACACACACACATGCTTTGCCTCCTGTGAGTTGAGCTACAAATTGAGAGAGCACACCAGTAATACCCAGAGAGCAGAGACGCTGTGACCATAGCTGTCAGCAGCTAATAAATGTGTGAAACTGTGGCCTCTAATTTTCTCAATGACATGAAATAATGGGCAAAGCGTTCACTTCTGTGAGAGACTGTAATGTACCACTCATGACTTCCCGTGTAAACCATTAGCGAGACAAGCAAACCACACATGCTCATATGTCTTCAGATAAACGGAGCTGTTCGGTCCACCGTCATTTTCACATCATATGAGATTATAGGACAAATATGTCACTTTTCCAGCTTTTTCACAGGCAAAAATCATTTATCCTTGGGGAAATACTGGCGTTAGCTTGCAATGCTGTCATTGGGTATTTGACATGACATGTGAAGTAGTGGCAGCCGTACTGCAGTGTGACATGCATACTTTATAGTGAACATAATTCTGAAATGAAAACCGGAGATATTTCTATAGTGTTGCTGTCAATATATCATTTAAATTACCAGTGTTTACTATAATGAACAATAATAGCTTTTTCATTCTACTCTAAATTATAGTTAGACACGCAAATGTGAACCATATAGAATGTTCAGAGTACCAGCACCCTTGTTCTCCTAAAATGATCATTGACTGACAATGACTTTAGCTGAGACTTGTATTTTTACAGCATTTTTAAATTCTAATTCATATATAATTATTACTTTATTCAGGGATGAATTCAGGTTGATTGGGACCCATTTTTCCTTTGAGATGACTTGGAAAAAGTGTCCCAATCAACCTGAATTCACCCTATTGAAAGGCTACATGGAATATTTTATCACGCACACACACAAGTTTGAAATAATTAAGATTTCTTTTTAATGCTTTTTTAAATGTCTCTCATTTTGTGGAAACAGTGATATACTATGATTCAAAAGTTTAGGGTAAGACAGATTTAAAAAATAAAATAAATAAGGATGCATTAAGTGACAGTAAAGAAATACAAAAATGATTCTGTTACAAAATGATTTATTTCAAATAAATGTTGTCACAGTATCATATTTCCTACAAAAATATTAAGCAGCAATATTGATTGCTAAGAACCATTATTAATAATTGAGCACCAAATCAGTAATTATTTTGAAGGATCATGTGACAGCGAAGACTAGAGTAATGACTGCTGAAAATTCAGCTTTGTCAATTAAAGGGGTCATGTACTGCATTGTTTTATAATGTTTCCTGGGGTGCGCTTATATGTTAGTATGATTTTTACATAAAAATATGTCATAATTTAGAAATAAAGGGCATTTTTCCTACACTGATTTTAGCTTCTGATTTGAACGCTCTGTTTGAAGGGGTGTCTGCTGTGAGACTTCAGTGTAAACGCCCACTGCTGTGATTGCATATAAAATAGCTAAGTATTACGTGTGGAACTCTCTCAAAAACTTTTAGCACATTTTTTACAATTACATCTCTGAAGGTTAACTAATTGTGAAAAGTGTTGATTATAGCATTTAGATCGTGGCATGAAAGGTTGCAGTGATGAGCATTGTAGCCGATCACAGACATGCTGAGAGCAACTCGATTTCTACACACTAATTAAATGCTTTCATCATAACTAACAGTGCAAACATAACCAAGGAGTAACCAAGGAAACAGAAATGGCGGGAAAAGAACAAAGGAACATGTGGCAAATCAAAACACACAGAAAAGACAGAGTCATGTGACAGCATTATGATCCTTTGGAAAGTAATGTTATTTTTAGTCCAGTGATCCTGTATCGCTTTTTCTTTCCTCGTCATCTCACTAACACACCAGTGGGTGGGGCCAAAGTTGCAATGATGAAGTAGGCGTTGATTTTCTTCTGCAGAGACAGTCTTTCACCTGTTATAGATAGGCACTTTCCACAACGAGTCATTCTCTGGGCTTGGTTACAATAAAAAGTATTAACAAGGATGTTTTCAGTTCTGAAACTTACAGGATATTCTTATCCTGAGTATGATTACCTCTTATATGTCAAAAGCTCAAGGAAAATTTGATTTCTCAGTTCATGGCCCCTTTAAAATAGAAAACAGAAAACTTTTAAATTGTAATAATATTTCACAATATTACTGTTTTTTCCTGTATTTTTATCAAATAAATTAAATAAATTATTACAAACTTTTGACCAGTAGTGTGTGTGTGTGTGTGTGCGTCTATATATATATATATATATATATATATATATATATATATATATATATACACACTGATCAGGCATAACATTATGACCAGGTGAAGTGTATAACACTGCTTATCTATTCATCACGGCACCTGTTAGTGGGTGGGATATATTAGGCAGCAAGTGAACATTTTATCCTCAAAGTTGATGTGTTAGAAGCAGGAAAAATGGGCAAGTGTAAGGATTTGAGCGAGTTTGACAAGGGCCAAATTGTGATGGCTAGATGACTGGGTCAGAGCATCTTGTGGAGTGTTCCCAGTCTGCAGTGGTCAGTATCTGTCAAAAGTGTTCCAAGAAAGGAACAGTGATGAACCAGTGACAGTGTCATGGGCAGCCAAGGCTCATTGATGCACGTAGGGAGCGAAGGCTGGCCCATGTGGTCCGATCAAACAGACGAGCTACTGTAGCTCAAATTGCTCAAGAAGTTAATGCTGGTTCTGATAGAAAGGTGTCAGAATACACAGTGCATCAAAGTTTGTTGCGTATGGGGCTGCATAGCCGAAGACCAGTCAGGGTGCCCATGCTGACCCTGTCCACCGCTGAAAGCACCAACAGTGGGCATGTGAGTATCAGAACTGGACCACGGAGCAATGGAAGAAGGTGGCCTCGTCTGATGAATCACTTTTTCTTTTACATCACGTGGATGGCTGGGTGCGTGTACGTCGCTTACCTGAGGAACACATGGCACCAGGATGCACTATGGGAAGAAGGCAAGCCGGCAGAGGCAGTGTGATGATTTGGCCAATGTTCTGCTGGGAAACCTTGGGTCCTGCCATCCATGTGGATGTTACTTTGACACGTACCACCTACCTTAGCATTGTTGCTGACCATGTACACCCTTTCATGGAAACTATATTTCCTGGTGTTTTTTTTTTTTTTTATATATATATTTTAAAAAATATTAAAAAAAAAAAATCAAATAGTGCCTCACTATAATATTGAGTACCTTAATATCTACCACATAAACACTCACATATACCTGACTGACCATATACTTGTACCTATACATTTTATCAGGACATTTTTTTAGTAATGTTCATCATTTTAAAAGGTTGTCTTGTTTTTCACATTTACATCCACCCCCAGCCTAGAGCTAAAAACATTAGCCACATTCATTTTCTGCTTCATTAGGCCTCAGCGAGTTTAATATCGATAGAAGTGTACACAGTGTAATTCTTCTGAGTTAACTATCATTATGTTATTAGTTGATTCAGCTCACTTTTAATCAGCAAAGTGATTTATTCCCCATTAGAACCCTGGACCTGCTCCATCTGCAAATTTGCTGAGCTAGCCATGCCATTAACTTTGATATTAGGCTTAAAAATCAGTTATACAAACACACACTGAGACTGTATTTAATTTACACACACACAAAACAAAAAAATCACAACAGAAGCAACCTTGAGAAAAACCTCTGTTGTGAATTATCTGAAACTAGCCAACACATGCATCCTAATTAATTAAGTAAGCCAGTCCCTGGTTGGAGCACTACAAAAATGGGGAAATATTCTAAGATTCTTGAAATCCAGCTGCTTTTAAAGACATGTATTCCTTTCATAAATGAACACCAGCTTAAGATTTGATATTAAACCCTCTTGCTATGTCAAAAAAGAGTATGTTTTTTTATGTTTGGAGGTCTAACAAGAAAACGTCTCGGTTACGTATGTAATCCTTGTTCCCTGAAGGAGGGAACGGAGACGTACGTCCCGTCGCCAGGTGCTGTGCTTCAGCTGAAGGCCGAGCCACTTGTTTCGGCTCCTCAGTTGAAAAGCGAGGACAGCACCTGGCGACGGGACGTACGTCTCCGTTCCCTCCTTCAGGGAACGAGGGTTACATACGTAACCGAGATGTTCCCTTTCAGTCGGTCACGTTCGACGTATGTCGGAACTGACCGACGAATTGGGATCCCTACCAAAATGCCAGGATGCTGGCCCTTCCAGCGCCCTGCTTGAGCTCACTGGACCGCTCCTTCATTGGAGAGGAAGTCAGGGCTCCAGGCAGGGAAGGACAGTCACTACTGTTCCTGCAAGACCCACTCAGAGTGACTATTGGATAACGCTGGGAAAGCGTGCCCGTTTTGGAACGGAATGCTGCGGGGGCCACGTGCCTCAACGGAGGGAGAGGTGGCAAATTACACATAAGGACTAGCCTATCAGGGTAGTACAACATATGGCAGTCTCTGGGGTGGATCCAGCCTGATCCCAGGGGGGAAGAACACCGCCAGAGACGACAGAGCGAGCTCTGTCAAGGGAAAGACACGGGGCTAGCCGAGTAGGGTAGCTGGTATCGTGGAGAATACACATATGGGGTTGCCGTTAGGGAACCGCTACATATGGAACCCAGCCTACACACACGTTCCACAAGCATACGGGTGCAGGCCTGGTGCCACACGGCCGCAACGTCTGACACCGAAGGGGTGACGGAGGAGCTCGACAGGGTTCGCTATTTTCTGGGGAACACGACTGGAGATAAATAACGCACGCATCCGGCCCAGGGGGCGGGAATGGCGACGCAAGCCGACACTAGAACGGGCACTTCGCGCTACTGGCCACTGGGGGCGAGTACACGGGAAGATACCGGCTCTACACGGAGGCTATAGAATCTAGCGAACGTGTTAGGTGTCGCCCAGCCCGCAGCCCTACATATATCTGCTACACTCCTAGTTGAGTGCGCTCACAACCCGAACGGGCAGGCCACGTCTTGGGACTGGTACGCCAAGACAATAGCATCCACTATCCAGTGGGCTAACCTCTGCTTGGAGACAGCCTTTCCCTTCTGCTGGCCTCTTTAACAGATGAAGAGCTGTTCTGAGGTCCTAAGGCTTCGAGTTCGGTCCACGTAGGCGCGGAGAGCGCGGACGGGACAGAGCAAAGCCAGGGCTGGGTCTGCCTCCTCCGAAGGCAGTGCTTGCAGGTTCACCACCTGGTCCCGAAAAGGAGTGGTGGGAACCTTGGGCACGTATCCGGGCCGGGGTCTCAGGACAACGTGAGAGTTACCTGGCCGGAATTCTAGGCACGATTCGTTGACCGAAAGTGCATGCAGGTCCCTACCCTCTTGATGGAGGCCAATGCAACCAAGAGTACTGTCTTCATGGACAGGATATTCAGCTCAATGGACTGCAGAGGCTCGAAGGGAGGGCTCTGGAGTGCTCTCAGTACCAGAGCTAAGTCCCAAGAGGGTACCGGGTTTGGACGAGGAGGATTCAGCCTCCTCGCACCCCTGAGGAACCTGACGATCAGGTCGTGCTTCCCTAAGGACTTACCACCAACTGCATCGTGATACGTCGCTATTGCCACGACATACACTTTAAGGGTGGAGGGAGACAGCCTTCGCTCCAACCCATCTTGCAGAAAGGAAAGCACGGCGCCAATCGAACACCTTCGGGGGTCTTCGCGGCGAGAAGAACACCACTCAACGAACAGGTTCCACTTCAATGCATAGAGGCGCCTCGTAGAGGGGGCTCTAGCGGAAGTGATGGTGTCCACCACTGCCTGTGGTAGACCACCTAGAACCTCCGCGTCCCATCCAGGGACCAGACATGGAGTTTCCAGAGGTCTGGACACGGGTGCCATAGTGTGCCCGTCCCTGAGAAAGTAGGTCCTTCCTCAGAGGAATGGGCCAGGGAGGTGCTGTCACGAGGAGAGTTAGTTCGGAGAACCAGGTCCGATTGGGCCAGCAGGGCGCAACTAGCAAGACCTGCTCCTCGTCCTCCCTGACTTTGCACAGTGTCTGTGCGAGAAGGCTCACTGGGGGGAATGCATACTTGCGTAGGCCCCGGGGCCAGCTGTGTGCCAGTGCATCCGTGCCGAGGGTGCCCCCGGTCAGGGAGTAATACAGCTGGCAATGGGTCAACTCTGGAGAGGCAAACAGAGGCCCCATATCAGCTGGACCACCTGGGGATGGAGTCGCCACTCCCCCGGAGGTATCGGCTGCCGTGAGAGCTCGTCGGCTGTCCGGTTGAGCGCACCTGGGATGTGAATGGCGCGAAGCGACCTCAGATGCTTCTGACTCCAAAGGAGGAGATGGCGGGCGAGCCGGAGCATGCAACGGGAGCGTAGACCACCCTGATGGTTGATGTATGCAACGGCCACAGTGCTGTCCGTGCGGACCAGTACGTGCTTGCCCTGTAGCAGCTTTTTTAGGCGGCCCAGAGCAAGATGTACTGCCAGTAGCTCTAGGCAATTGATATGCCAATGCAGTTGGGGCCCCGTCCACAGACCCGAAACTGCATGCCCGTTGTACGTGGCCCCCCAGCCGGTGGATGAGGCATCCGTGAAGACCACAGCATGCCTGGACACCTGTTCTAGGGGCACTCCCGCCCGTAGAAACGAAGGGTCCGCCCATGGGCTGAAGGTTTGGCGGCAGTAAGGAGTAACTGAGACCCGGTACTTGCCGCTCTGCCACGCCCATCTCGGGACTCGGCCGTGAAGCCAGTGCTGAAGCGGTCTCATATGTAGCAATCTGAGCACCGTTACCGCGGCTGCAGATGCCATATGCCCCAGGAGCCTCTGAAAGAACTTCAGTGGGACCGCTGTCCTGCCTTTGAACGTATTCAAGCAGTTCAGCACTGATCGAACTCGCTCCTCTGTGAGGTGCACAGTTCGATTGACCGAATCCAGCTCCATACCGAGATAAGAGATCCTCTGTATGGGACAGAGTTTGCTCTTCTCTCAGTTGACCCGAAGGCCCAACAGGCTGAGGTGACGGAGCACCAGGTCCCTGTGTTCGCACAACTGCTCTCTGGACTGGGCGAGTATGAGCCAGTCGTCGAGGTAGTTGAGAATCCGAACGCCGCGTTCTCTGAGCGGAACAATGGCTGCCTCCGTGACTTTCGTGAAGACACGGGGCGACAGGGACAGCCCAAAGGGCAGGACTTTGTACTGATATGCCCTCTCCTCGAACGCAAAGCGTAGGAACGGTCTGTGTCTCGGGAGAATGGAGACATGAAAGTACGCGTCCTTCAGGTCGATCGCTGCGAACCAATCTTGGGGACGGATGCAATCGAAAATGCGTTTCTGCGTCAACATTCTGAACAGGAGCTTGTGCAGGGCCCGATTCAGATTGGTCTCAACCCACCCCCTTTCTTGGGTACAATGAAGTAAGGGCTGTAGAACCCTGACTTCATATCGGCTGGAGGAACCGGCTCGATCGCGCCCTTTGCCAGTAGGGCTTCGATCTCTAACCGCAAGACATGGGCATCGCAGCTCCGCACAGAGGTGAAGAGGATGCCCTTGAACTTGGGAGGCCGGCGAGCGAATTGAATCGCGTAGCCGAGTCTGATGGTACGGATGAGCCAGCGAAGCGGCCTGGGGAGCTCTAACCAGGCCCCCAGGAACCGGACAAGCGGGACCATCGGCACCACAGACGTACCCGGGGTGGGGCAGCGAGGTGGAAGACTCAGACCCGACTCGGGAGGCCCGGAGGCGGCCCGGAGTGTTGTCTGAGCCTCCCCGGGTGGGGCAGAGAGTGGGTGAGAAGGCTTGGTTGCGTCCTCGGTGCCCACTCTGCTGCCCCCTGCCTGGGGAAGGCAGGAGGGTGGAATACTCAAGTTTGACCCGGGAGGCCCGGAGGCGGCCCGGAAAATCGACTGAGCATTCCTGGGTTGGACAGAGTGTGGGTGAGAAGGCCTGGTGGTGTCCTCGGTGCCCACACTGCTGCCCACTGGCGAAAGGAGGGGAGGCGAGGAGTGGCAAGGCCCGGGGGCGTCGCACACTGCCCGCCTGGGCCTCCTGGAGCCCGGGGAAGGAGGAAACTGCTCTCTTAGTGAGTATGTGGGTACCGCTAGTCTCCGGAGAGCCAGCGGCAGGGGTGTTGTGTGTGTGTGTAGACCCCCCGGTCCTCCTACCGGGGGGTTGGGGGGGGGTGCGGACACCACCTCCCGTCGAGCAGTCCCTCTCGTCCCTGGGCTGCCCGTCTCAGGGCCGCTTGCTCCTACGCTTGCCGGCAGGCTTAGCGGAGCCCTGAGCGGGTTGGGCGCCCCCCTTTTGTCCGGCACCCTGCTGCCCGGGTGGAGGCTGCTGCTTGGGCTTGGCAGGGGCGGAGGCGGACGCAGGGGGACGCCCTCGGCGACGAGCAGGCGGAGGCGCTGCGGCCGACGACTGAGATGCAGGGTCAAACCGTGTTTTGCTCTTTTAGAAAGGAAAGAATGCTCTAATAGTGCTGAAGCACACAGGGGAGATGGCCGCGGCTCACAGCAGTTCAATGGTGCAAGCCTGCTGTGAGCACTCAGAGGACGCCCAGGCAGGCTGAGAACAGCTGATCCCTCGAGAAGCGACCACCCGCTGAATCGCGCCGTCACACCTGCACCCGGAAGTCGAGCGATCCTTTCCGAATCGTCCGTATAAGACTCTTCGCAGGAAACCCAGCGTTAAACCAACAACAGGATTTGGCTCCGAAGTAGAAAGCGAGGATGCGGTATTCCACTTCCGTATTTATACCCGCATAGCGGGCGGAGCGTGGACCGCATGCCAATCGATATTGGCTCGTTTAGAAACACTCGAAGCAGATTGGTCTCTGAAAGCAGATCCCAATTCGTCGGTCAGTTCCGACGTACGTCGAACGTGACCGACTGAAAGGGAAAGAAAAGGTAGTCTTTTAATAAATGAACTGCTTCAGTTTGTATGCCAGTACCATATCAAGTAATGTAACATTTGTATAGAATGTTAAAAGCAGTTCTCATAAAGTTAGGAAAAATCATAAAGGATCAACGTAATGACATTTTTAAATCTATTAAAATAGTATTTCGGGTCTCTGAGAGCAAACAGAACAAGAGTGTTAAGCTTTGAATTCCTTACATCCACAGGGAAAAATAAAGGACAAAAACAAAGACAGGATAGAGAGAATAAATGAGTGCATGTGTTATTTATGTGAGCTGCTTGGAAATGCTGCTTATCCGCTTGCAATACTATAAAGGGGAATGTGGTTTCCAGAACACACTGAATAAGATTTGTTGGGGGGAGAGACACATGGAAGGGGTTTAATGCTAAATTGAGTTAGATAGGGAGCGGCCTGTCGGAGAATGTGTGCAGGATGATGAATTATATATGAAGTTAATCTCAGCATGTCTTGCAACCCTTGATGGCTGCCTGGGGGGAAAAATAAGCAAAGTGTGGTGGCAGTGGACAAGCCTGACACATTTTCAGCCTCTCTGCTTCGCACTCTGTATCCGCAACGCTGGCAGGCCAGGCAACGGTATCTAATGAACAGGGGCAGGGATGGATGGCGACCTGCACACGCTGTGGGAGATGGCAAGGCTGTGATATGCATCTATGATGAACATGTGAGGTTGGTTTGTGTAAAGGAGAGGAGTTTTGATCATGTGTGGTCTAGATCTGTCCTGACATGCCACATTTTAAAAAACAAGCTTCCCACAGTGAAGTTCTGTTACTTTTACAGTCTATGATTACTGGATAAGGATTTGTAAAAAAAATATATATATATATATATATATATATATATATATATATATATATATATATATATATATATATATATATATATATATTATAAAATAATTTATAATTTACAAAGAGCAATTTCTAATCAATAAAATAGAGAATATTAAGCATTAGAAGCTGGACATCATTAAAATATTTATACAATTTATTTATATATATTTAAATATAATTAATATATATTTTTAATGATATACAGTACTAACTGTTCAAAAGTTTGATGCCAGTAAGATTTTTATGTTTTTGCTCACCAAGGATGCATTTATTTAATCAAATTGTGAAATATTATTACTTATTTATTTTAAAATAATAATTTTATATTATAATATATTTTAAAATATAATTCAACTTGTGTTCCTGAATAAGTATGATTTTTTTTTTGTAAAAAAAAACAACAACAACAAATAAATAAATAAAAGAAATCTTACTACCTCCAAACTTTTAAGCGGTATTGTATTTTAAATATATTTTAGATTTTTATTATATTTTTACTGTAAAAGGAAGCTTATTTTAAAGCTTCTACTAAGAAAACAATCAGAAACACGTCATTTTAGAGTTAATAAAAATATATATATTTTCTGTTTTATTATTTTCCATGACTTAATAATTTTTTTAAACTTCTTATATTTGCAGTCTAAAAAGTGCATTAATATTACCTATTAACCTATTAACTATTTTACAACTCAGAATCAAAGAAAGATCTAGAAACAAATGCTTTCTGACCCGTGCAAAGTCACTGCACTCTTGACAGTATTTATAACGTAATGTCAAGGAGCTCTACCATATATTAATGACATCTAACTCTTTAATCAATGTCATATATATATACACATGCATACAGACCTCTGATTTACAGCGGTAAAACCCAAACGAGAGTGAAGGGCATCATCATGTGCACTGTGTGATATACCAGTCTGCACGGGTTAACCATAACACATGGAGCCACGACAACACCATCAAGTGTGTGCGCGTGAATTTATGACATTCCGTGATGACTGAACGCACCTTCTTCCCTTGTCGTCAATCAGCATGTTTTATGAGTGATATCAGCAGACTGGCAGTGTCACAGTAAATTGGCGGGTCAGCGCTCACAGAGCTGATGGCTGTTGAAGGGGAGACAGCACACCAAGAGCCGAGTATCCCGTGCTCTCGGGCCACAACAAAGAAATCTCATAAAAGTGTGGGAGGCGTGTGGTGTTGTTCAGGTGGAAAGTAGTAACTCAGCATGTGCTGTCACTGTTAACCCAGAAGTAGTAGGGCAGCCATAAATTCACTTTGTTATAAACGAATAAATTAATGTGAAGAAGATGTGACATTTTCATTGGGGGAGGCTTCATAGGAGTGGACTAAGGTTATGTCTCTTTTACTGGGGAGAAGATTCTGGACCACATGTGAAATTGGGAGTTATGAGATTTGGCTTTTTACAGAGATACTTTAGACAAACACAATACTGTTTAAAGTGTATATATATATTTGATATATAGTGTATATATATATATATATATATATATATATATATATATATATATATATATATATATATATATATATATATATATATATATTATATCTAGTTTAGGCTTACAACCAGGCTTAGGTGCTTCTACATAATTTCCCTCTGATTTTAGAAAAGTATTGGGACACCCCTCCAAATCATTGAATTTAGGTATTGCAATCAATTCCACTACTTTCCTCACTACTAAATATTCCACGGTCAACTGTTAGTGGTATTATAACAAAGTGGAAGCAATTGGGAACAACAGCAACTCAACTATGAAGTGGTAGGCCACGTAAAATCACTAAGCGCATGCTGAGGTACACAGTGCATAGAAGTCGCCAACTTTCTGCAGAGTCAATAGCTACAGACCTCCAAACTTTGTGTGGCCTTCAGATTAGCTCAAGAACAGTGCGTAGAGAGCTTAATGGAAGTCTGGGTTTGACGGTTGCCAGGAGAACGGTACTTGCCTGACTGCATTGTGCCAAGTGTAAAGTTTGGTGGAGGGGGGATTATGGTGTGGGGTTGTTTGTCAGGGGTTGAGCTTGACTCCTTAGTTCCAGTGAAAGGAACTCTTAATGCTTCAGCATACCAAGACATTTTGGACAATTTCATGCTCTCAACTTTGTGGAAACAGTTTGGGGATGGACCCTTCCTGTTCCAACATGACTGCACACCAGTGCACAAAGCAAGGTTCATAAAGACATGGATGAGCGAGTTTGGTGTGGAGGAAATTTACTGGCCTGCACAGAGTCCTGACCTCAACCCGATTAGAGCAGAGACTGCGAGCCAGGCTTCTAACATCAGTGCCTGACCTCACAAATGCGCTTCTAGAAGAATGGTCAAAAATCGCCATAAACACTCCTAAACCTTGTGGAAAGCCGTCCCAGAAGAGTTGAAGCTGTTAGAGCTGCAAAGGGTGGGCCACCTCAAACTCTACGGATTAAGAATGGGATATCATTAAAGTTCATGTGCATGTAAAGGCAAGCGTCCCAAAACTTTTGCCACTATAGTGTATCTTATGGGTAGGGTTAGGTTTAGGGGTAGGGATATGGTTAGGATAAGATTTTCGGACAGGAATGTTTTTCCAGGATCAATAAAATATGTTGACCCAGGAATGCGTCTAACTCTGCAAAATCAGAACATGCCACATTTAAATAATTTTATGAACTATATGACTCTGTATATCAATAATAATTACTTTAATGGCTTTGTAATGTAAACATCATAAGGTTTGTAGGTAACACTTTATAATAACTGCATGCTATGAATTAGTTAAGCATTAGTAAATAGTTAATTCATCATTTATAAAGCATTAACATAACACAGCTATTAATGCTTTATTCTTGATTTATAAACATATCTATAACGTGTTTAATAATTGTATTTTCATATTTTATTAATTATCATTTCTAAATTAAGTATTACATTTACAAACCAGTGAGTTGTCAGTGGCTCATACACTGAAAAAATTTATTTTTACTGCTTGTTCAAATTGCTTAATTAAAATGAGCTAAAGCAACACAATTGCTATACATTTTGTCCTAACATAATTTGATTGTTTTCATTCCACTTAAATATAAGTCAAATTGAAGTTTACTTAATCTGTCTGTGTTGAGATTACATGAATGATTTGTGTTGCATTAACTGAAACTGGGCGGGGCTTGTTAGTTCCCACCATGCTTTGCATATGGCTAAATCAAGAGAGAGTAAATGTTGTTATTTGATATGTTTTATGTATTTTTGAGCAAGATGAGAAAGGGGGAGACTTGATTGTGTTTAATAGTGTTTAATATTTAATAATGGAATTATTAGAAGAATTTAAGTTACAGTGCGTTACCATTGTGGAGAAGAGTGGGGCATTTGCTTAGACTGTGGACTAAAACAACTAATGTCATTATGGCTTTGTTGAAAGAGCTTTTAATGCTTAGCATTTAAGATGCTAATGTTTGCTTTTGCTAGCTAAAAGTTTGTAAACTAGCTAATGCAGTATTATAATTAAGTTGTGTAATATTAAAATATATGAAATTGAAGTGGATGAATGAATATATAAAATTAAATGCCTGAATCTTGTCAGAGAGCCATATAAAATTCACTTTGAGACTACTTCATTGGGTCACTTAAAATTTATTCATCCCATGATGTTCAAGTTACATGAACAAATTATGTTTGTTTAACTTAATTGATTCATGTGGGACCGATGTACACAATTAAATCATGTAAATCCAACACACTTTTTTTCAGTGTAAGATCATTTAGAAAGTGTAAGTAAATTATTAATAAATTATTAAATGTACATTTATACATATTATTTAGACATTTAATAATAGTTACTCGGTGTGCTTTATTAACATGTATTCCTATTGTAATTCATGATTAATTTCTGTAAAGTGTAAACATTGCTGAATAAAAAAATTTACCAGTGCCAACACTGGATTACGGGAGTGCCAAAATACAACACATACAATTTTTATAAAACAATAATAACATAATAAAATATTTCAGTGTCAAAACTACCACAGTACTAACTTTAAAACATTAGAAAACAGCAGTGCAGAAAATAACTGAGCCTTTAGATCTTCTTTGTAAAAGCTTTACAAGGCATAAATATTCCTCATTTTGGATGAGCTCACAAAATAGTTAACTGACAACTACTAAATGCTTTATAACTACATGAATTAATCATGAATTAATAAAGCATTTATCAACACACTATTACTGACAACTTGTTTGTAAATAATGTAAAACTTAATTTAGAAATTATCAAACACATTATAGCTATGCTTATAAATCATATAAACTGCTTATTAATGCTTAATAAATGATTAATTCTGTATTACACACCACAAAAGTGCATATCATATGCACGCGAAAACTGCGTATCATATGCATGCAAAACCTAATTTTTTCATATAAATTGCACGCCAAACATAAAATTGCGCTACTGATATGCACCTTCTTGAAATCGGCCTGTAATGGGGCATTTTATTTTAAAATAATGTTTTTAAATTTGAATTTCAAACTGAATTAGTTCACAACATCAAAATTTTATTGATATATTTAGGCCAACTTAATACAACTAAACACATCTTTTTCTTTCCGTTTTGGCCTTCTGTCCACACTGAGATGAAAATGAAGCTTTTTAAAAACTCTCTCCAAAGTGGATATACATTTGAAAACATCGTTTTCACATTGTAGTTTGGACTGTGAAAACTGAGTTATTTGAAAACGACGACGCATGTTTTAGTCATGTGGCACATATTGTACCGATAGATATTCATGTTTATACCGGTATTGTGCCTGTTATGTGCTATTCACTTTCACACTGTTGCTAAAGATGTGTTACTCTGTACACTCTTCATATCACAGTCCTGCAAAGACGACAGAAAATTTACACGCAATTGCTGTCCTGCGGCAAAACATGAGATCAATTGGGTTTTACCCCAAACATATAATGGTGGCTGAGTGCGACCTGAATGCATCAGTGAATGGTGAGATATTTTGCATACCATCTTTTCTTAAGGATTAAAAGGGATTTAAGGGAATAAAGAAAAGAAAAAAATAAGAAGTAATATTTTATTTTAAAATAGGCATATTTTCACTCATATTTGTCTAATATGTAAAAAAATGTTTTACATGAATCAGGTAAATAATAGCATATGCTACATTCAAAACGGTGAAATACCAAAAAAAAAAAAAAGTTGAGCAGTTTGCATCACTGGTGGATATTACTGTCGGTTGCTGAACTGACACATAAGCGAACGTAAAACTGTTATTAAGAATATTAAATGTTTAGCTGCTTACATCTTACCATAGCACTCTTTCACTGCTAAAACTAAAGTGTTGCACACTCATCTTCTGTGAACAGTAAGACCCACCTCCTCTGATTTGATTAGCAATCTCGATCAGTTTGACATTGATGTTAGACCGGCAATTCTAATTTAATTACTGGGGGGAGGACTTGTTCTATAAAACTTCTATTTTTGCATAGTACAGTTCATTCGCGATGACGGCATAGTGTATCATGTAATCTACAAAGCTAGTTGTGCCGCTGTTCCATAGCAACAAATAACTTGCTACTTAAAAGCTCACTCTACTGAATTTTTATTTTTTTATAACATTTTGTTAATTATTCCCAACACTGTTTATGAATAGCATCAAAGCTGGTGCATTAAGCATTTGCGGTCTCTGTCATAGTTAACATGGTCACCAACAGCAGCTCTTAACACAGAAGAAAACTCTGTGGAGGTGACCCTCATGTCTGCCTCTTACTGTGCACTGCAGGCTGTCAATCAGTCATAAAGATATAAAGGAAGTTCAGTGCTTTTTATTCTTTTACAGTCTCTTTTTGTCTGTTTGTGACTGGCAGCGCATGTGAAAGATTCAGTCGCATATACAGGTTGAGTACCATCAAAGGAAAGCTACATAAAAAAACTCGTAGAGGGCATATGCAAGAGAAGTTCTAGCTCTACAAGCTAATGCAAGCCTGAAATATCAAATTTTATTCCATGTGACATCAAGGCACTGGGGAATAATCACATATTCTATAAGTGATGCTAAACATGGACAGTATATTAGACAGTATTTTTTAGCATGTTAAAATTGTCACTTTTTGGGGGTGAAAAAGTGACCCTGAAAATGTGCTGTAGTATATGGTATCAAGTTGTTGGCGGCAGATCCTTTAAGTCCTGTAAGTTGTGAGGTGGGGCCTCCATGGATCAGACTTGTTTGTTCAGCACATTCCCACTGGGGAATTTGGAGGCCAAGTCAACACCTCAAACTCGTTGTTGTGCTCCTCAAACCATTCCTGAACCATTTTTGCTTGTGACAGGGAGCATTATCCTGCTGAAAGAGGCCACAGCCACCAGGGAATACCATGAAAGGGTGTACATGGTCTGCAACAATGCTTAGGAAGGTGTCAAAGTGACATCCACATGGATGGCAGGATCCAAGGTTTCCCAGCAGAGTATTGCCCAAAGCATCACACTGCCTCCGCCGGCTTGCCTTTTTCCTTTTAGTGCATCCTGGTGCCATGTGTTCCCCAGGTAAGCGACTTACACGCATCCGGCCATCCACGTGATGTAACAGAAAAACGTGATTCATCAGACCAGGCCACCTTATTCAAATCGCTCCGTGGTCCAGTTCTGAAGCTATGCATTAACTTCTTGAGCAATTTGAGATACAGTAGCTCGTCTGTTTGATCGGACCACACGGGGCAGCCTTCGCTCCCTACGTGCATCAAGAGCCTTAGCCACCCATGGCCCTGTCACCAGTTCACCACTGTTCCTTCCTTGGACCACTTTTGATAGATATTGACCACTGCAGACTGGAAACACCCCACAAGAGCTGCAGTTTTGGAGATGACTAGCCATCACATTTTTGCTGCTTCACATCAACTTTGAGGACAAAATGTTCACTTGCTGCCTAATGTATCCCACCCGCTAACAGGTGCCGTGATGAAGAGATAAACAGTGTTACTCACTTCACCTCACTTCGTCATAATGTTATGCCTGATCGGTGTACATTTGAGTGCGTTGTGCGTTATGTTATAACGTTACTCTGTGTTTGCTCGGTGGCTGGTATGAGACACTTGTTGCACTTTGCAGTAATCTAGATCGATATTAGAATATCATATTAATAAAAATAAGATGACTAAATGACTGTTGCTACATGACATGCAATTAATAAAAAAAATATATATTGTTTTATGAAGAAAGCTCTCTCTGATTATGCTATGTTAGCCTTGACAAAATAGTGTTGGTCTCTGAGACATGGTAAAAACGTTACTCGCAGTGAATCAAGAAAACAAGCAATTTAAACAATAAGACCATGTTGCGCTTTATAACAATAATTCGTTTTCTGTTGATAAAAGTATATCCAAACATTTGCTCGCCTGTCTAATAAAATACATACTATATTAAAGCATCTTTGGTGTTTCCATGGTTTCTACGGAAATCAAGGGTAGCGCGGGACGTAATTAACAGGCAACGCAATGACACAGTCTGTAACACTGGTTAAAATGGCTGATTTCTCACTGATTTAAACATTGTTGGAGACGTTTGGGATAATGTAAGTACATGGGCCAACAAAATATATAGGCTAACATTGCTCTAGTACAGGGGTGAGGAACGTTGATCCTGGAGGGACACTCTCTTGCAGAGTTTAGCTCCAACCCTAATCATACACACCTGAAGCTAATCATGGTCTCAGGATTACTAAAGTTACAGGCAGGTGAGTGTTTTTTTCAGGATTGGAGATAAACTCTGCAAGAGAGTGTCTCTCCAGGATCAACGTTCCCTACCCCTGCTCTAGTGGTTTTTAATCTAAAATTCTTACATATTGTGCCTTTAATTTCCATGAATTTTCCCTTTTTTCTTAAAAAGCAAAAATCTGTTACAGTGAAACACTTACACTATATTGAAAGTGAATAGGATCAATCCATAAATGTTAAAATACTCTATGTTTATATAGTGTAGACACAAGACCAATATAATGCATGTAAACATGATTTTAGTGTGAAAATATCACTTACGGACAAAGTCTGTGCAAATATTCATATTCAAACTTTGTCACCATGTCAAAGCAACACCATAAAGCCTAAAATGCATGTAAAAAAATAAATAATAATAATTAACTCCACTAATTCCCTTTCATTGGTAAGTGTTCACTGTATCCTCATTCTTTTGAAAGAAAATTAAGGTGATTATAAAAAAAAAAAAAAAAAAAAAAATCAACAACAAATGCTGTTAAGGGAGCTTATATTGTTCCAAACGCAGAACATTCCTCTAAATGGCAAAGAACACACCAATATCCACTATAGAAGTTCCACTATATAAACAGCTTCAACAGGATAATCTAACAATAATTTATCTGTATTTTGAATCCATCAGTCCAAGAGTCAGTTTCTGATGGTATGGCCAAAACAAGCACCTTGCATAATACAAAACGCCAGAGATTAACTAGAGCTGTCGGCATCGACATCACGCACTAAACTAACGACAACAGCGTCGCTCATGAGTACACGTTCTCCTCCCGTGGTACACACAAGCCCAACAGTGTAGCGAAGCACATTCGTCTGGATGCTATAAGTCCCAGGCTCTTAATGACTCCAGGAGGAGTGCGGTGAGTAATGAGCAACTGGGTGTTTGATGAACAGCAGGGTAATTCTGTAAGCCGCCGCGTCGAGGCCCAGAGGAATTGAGAGCGGGACACAGCTGAGGCTGCCGGCAGCCGCTGACAGGCCCTGAGGTTGATTAAAGTTGACCTTGATCGTGAAGTGAGGAAGAGGGAGAGAGAAAGAAAGGGAGAGAAGCACCGTGTGTGGCTGTAACCCCAGCTGGCCGTCCAGCAATCACCAGAAAACAGCGGCTGTTGCGCGAGGAGTAATTGCAGTGGAAAAGACTAAAGGAAATCAATGAAGACCGATCGATAGCAATTTGATTTTTTTTATTGCTAATTTCTTTTGACGAAGGAGGGGGTGCGAGATTGATCAAGTGCATCCGTACTGTATCGGCAGACTTTGTTATTCATTGAGAAGAAATGCCCAGCTGACTGACTGATGAATCGGCTGAGATCATTAAGTATGAATAAATGCTTGTGATGAACACAAAATGAGCTTGGCGGTTAACCTTGATGTGGATTCTTATGTAAATACACAAAGTTGGGGAAAAGGCATTATAATGTCCTGTGAGGAGAAATAGAGTACTTTTGAAAGCAGATACTGACCTACTAGGTCTAAAATTTGTATAGGCTACAGAAGCATCAAATCAATGCCTCAAGTTAGCCTCTTAAACTCTGCAGATCCTGTAAAGGGTCCGGAATGACATCATCAAGTACACACTTCACATTTTAAATGTCTGTGGAGGAGCTCTGACCTCATATGTGGTACCATTTGAAAGCTTAGAGTCTCTACTTTCTGAAGATATGCATCACTTTGGCATTTGTTTTTTCAAGAACACCATTCTCCATTTCAATGCGTTCCGGCTGTTCATTTACACAACAACGGCTCCCCAGTGGCCTGAGAACGCAAACCCTGAAATAGGTTTCAAAGGGCAAGTTTTTGAAAACGATACTGTTACCATCTCCGTGCAAACTTCAAAAACGTGAATCTGTGAAATCGGTGACGGCATGCACACGCGCACCACGTGTTCAGTTGGCATGCGCATGCATATAGCATACCAAACTTTACACTTGGCACAATGCAGTCAGACAACCGCCAAACCCAGAATCATCCATTGGATTGCCAGACAGGAAAGCATGTTTTGTCACTCCAGAGAACATGTCTCCACTGCTCTATAGACTCCGGTGTTGGCGTGCTTTATACCACTGCATCTGAGGCTTTGCATTGCACTTGGTGATGTAGCTATGCAGCTGCTTGGCCATGGAAACCCATTCTATGAAGCTCTCTACGCACTGTTCTTGAGCTAATCTGAAGGTCTGTAGCTATTGACTCTCCAGTAAGTTGGCAACTTCTGCACACTGTGTGCCTCAGCATGCGCTGACCCCGCTCTGTGATTTTACGTGGCCTATAACTTTGTAGCTGAGTTGCTGTTGCTCCCAATTGCTTCCACTTTGTTATAATACGACTTACAGTTGACTGTGGAATATTTAGTAGTGAGGAAATTTCACGAATGGACTTATTGCACAGGTGGCAACCTATCACGGTACCACGCTTGAATTCACTGAGCTCCTGAGAGCGACTCATTCTTTCACAAATGTTTGTAGAAGCAGTCTGCATACTTAGATGCTTGATTTTATACACCTGTGGCCATGGAAGTGATTGGAGGGCTAACTTTTGGCAATATAGTGTATTTTAAAATGTAATTTATTCCTGTGATGGCAAAGCTGAATTTTCAGCATCTTTACTCCAGTCTTCAGTGTCACATGATCCTTCAGAAATCATCCTAATAAGTCGATTTGGTGCTCAAGAAAAAATTCTTATTATTATCAATGTTGAAAACAGTTTTACTGCTTAATATTTGAAACAGTGATTTGTTGAAATGATGCTTTGATGAATAGAAGGTTCAAAAGAACATTTATTTGAAATCGAAATATTTTGTAACAATATGTCACTTTTGATTTAATGTGCCCTTGCTGAATTCATTTCTTTTAAAAGAACACCCAAACTATTGAACGGTAGTGTAGATCTTAATCTCAAATATTTTTCTCTTAATTTGGCTAATTTCTGCAAAGTAATAGATGAGTTTGTGTCAGAATACTGTAGAGTCTGATTGTTGATTACCCTGGGCCATGCTGCTGCACTGAGGTTTCAATGGGGGAAATAGACAGAGTTCCTCGCATTTTCTGACACACTGCTCCTATCAGTACTTCAGACGCTGCCTGTTAAAAGATAAAATCATCTTACACTGCCCTTAATAACCACAAGTAAATCATCAGAACTTGGAAAACATCTTTATCTCAGTGCTTTCTCATAATATCAGTTAGACACCGTGTTATTTTCTTTGCACTGAAGAGCTGAGAGAGGCACCTAATCGGCAAGCAGATCCACCTCAAGCGGTCCTCTTTGGGTACCTCTGCGGTCTTATCCGGTGATCTCTGGCAGTGGACGCACTGCCCTCTGAAGAAAGGCCATTAATCAGTGTTACTTCAGCCAGCTGACACTGTCTCACTCACTCATTCAGTCACTTACAGCCCACTCTGTGCCCTCTTCTGCCTTTCCTCAACAATGAACGGACTCAATGAGCCTGTCAATCACTGTTAAAGCCCAGCCCCCCAAAAGTGTCACCTGGAAAGGTTTCCACAAGCACCGAATTGACTTCTTTAAACCTTTCAGTTCAAAAACAGCTTTAATTTCCAGCACCTAAATTGTGCTTGTGGATAAACTTTGAAAAAAGGGCCTAATTTCCTTAACAGCAGGTGTTTGAAATGCGATTTGGCCCAAGCAGGAGGGAAAGATGTTTGACCTCTGCTGCCACGCTGACTCTGGCTGCAGTCCCAGTAAAGTGGCACTGACACTGATGCTGACGGGTGGCTGAATATGTGAGTGAGTTTAATAGGAATCTCAAGACCAGCAACACGCCGTGTCAATCACGAGCTGGTATGAGGTGCATTTGGACCTCTGACATGTGTAAGGGAGTCAATTTATCCACTTCCCCAAGGTTACATTAAGAGCATTCATCACCAAAGGTCATCTTTTAATACACATATTGGAATCCGGACGGTCGCAATTTGCACAACTATCTTTACAGAGTCCCTCAATGGATCCTTTCTTTTCAGTATACCAAAAATGTAAATGTCCAAACATCCATCAGAAAAAGCACTGATTTGCATTGCTGTTGGAAATAGCAGTGTAGTCTGAGCAGCAGAGGATTTTTTTTTTTTTTAAAGATTCACTGTATGACCCAAACAATCGTCTGTCTGATCTGGTTATGATGAGATGAATGATTTATGGTGGTCCCCACACCCCACATAAAATAAAAGAGAGCGAGAAATACTAAAAGCGAGACCGAGAAAGACTCTGGCAAGGTTGAGAGGACTCCCTGTAAGTGCTGAATTAATTTATGACTCTATCTGAGCTTGAGCAGAGCTAAAATATTCGCTTCGCAGCACTGATTTTCTGTCTGAGGCGCCGTCTACGAGCCTGTGAATTAGCATCGCTGCTTAAAGGTGTTCACACACACACACACACACACACACACACACACACACACACACACACGTTAGCAGGTATCTACCCCCTGATGAGTGGAGACAGGGAGTTTTGGAGACTTGTTTCTGCTGCTTGGCTGCTCTCATCTCAGACTTGGCATTGAACTTGGAGTCTGTAAAGTCTGGGCGATTTGAAGACTACATCAAATAGAATTTAGGATTTAAAGACCGCATGTTAGCACACAAGTGAAAGCGTAATTTTGTTGGACAAACATGTAAGGGATAATGTACAGACAGCCGGAAATCATCACAAAATGAATTTCTGAAGGAGAATAAATAAAGAAATGGACAAATTTAAATATTGATTTGATTTGAAAATTGTATCTTAAGCTTCCACTAAGAAAAAAAAAATCTGTTCCATAGAACCTAGAAGACAAGTAACAATAAAAACACTGCAACAAATAAATATTAATTTATATACTAATAATATGCAATCCAACCAAACATATTTAGATACAAATCTCTTACCCGTTTTTTTTTTTTTTTTTTTGCTTTGCATGTTTCGTTCAAGGGGGCGGTTTTATTTTTTCACTTTAATGAAAACATTTTCACTTTAACTCTTGAACTTCAAGTCATCAATCGAATATTTTAGTCTTAATATTTTTAGTCATCAATTGCCAATTTTATTACAGTCCATAGTAGTAACCACTCTGAGTTGCGAGATGGCGCTAATGAGCTATTCCAACTTGTGTTGATATGAAAAGAAAGAGACTGTGGAATAATACATAAGTTATAAATATATATAGCACTATATCTTGACGTGATCATATAAAATCATATAAAATTTCGCATCATTATACACTCAATGCTTTAACTGACCAATCAAAATGAAGTAGGTATGGAGCAACGTGTAATATACCATTCAAAAGTTTAGGTCAATACGATTTTTGGGGAAATAATGCATTAAATTGGTCAAAAGTGATATTAAAGACTTTCCGATTGTTACATAAAAATATATACATTTCAAATGAACTTTCCATTCATCAAAGAATCCTGAAAGAAGCATATGGTTTCCACAAAAATTAAGCAGTACAACTTTTTTCAACATTGATAATGATGAGAAATGTTTCTTAAGCACCAAATCAGCATATTAGAATGATTTCTGAAGGATCATGTGTCACTGGAAACTGGAGTAATCACAGAAACTACTACACTTACTGTATTTTAGATAATTTTTATGTGTATAATAATACAGTCTAATATACAGTCATTAATATACCTTGACAATGATCAGATTTACTGGTTTAAAATGGTTTTTGCAATTTTATCAGAGCTGCGTAAATTTAAGTGCAATTAACTACAAGCAGTCTTTAATCTCTCTCTCTCTCTCTCTCTCTCTCTCTCTCTCTCTCTCTCTCTCTCTCTCTCTCTCTCTCTCTCTATTTCTTCCCTTTTTTGTACCTTTCTTAACAAACACCACTTTAGGTTGTTCAGGCACTGATAAGCTAAGCCGTTCCCCAGCGACTCGCCGTGGCATTGAATGAGTCTGGTTCCAATACATCCCCTGCCCAGCCAATCAATCACTGGCAAGCACTGCAAACTAATCATTTATTGATGCCACGGCACAGCCATGAATTTCTAATAGCATTCGTCTTATTTAACAGTCCAGATCAAACAGAGAAAATCCAAACATGCTGGAAGGGAAGGGTTTCGAAAAAAAAAAAGGAGTTAATTCCTGAGCATATCCTTCTTTTTGGCAGCCAACCGACAGATATTGATGGAGAGGGCTGCCGAATAAGAGAGGAGGGCAAGGTGGAGGCAGAAAGGAAGTTTGTGTGTGCGTATTTGTGTGTATGTATTAGAGAGCTGATATTACAAATCTGAATTTCATGGAGCGTTTCATTTCAGATCAGGGCATCTAGGTGAAATGTTTCTCTACCCCAGGGTGATGAGAAGTAGATTTATAGATTTGTTTTTTTTTTCCTCTCTTTTTACCACTTCATCAATGTGCACTGACTATGTGCATTAAAAGAGCTTCAGGGTTTGGGGTAAAACAATCCCATCACTGTACGAGAGCAAAGGGCACTGTTTGTTAAAGGAACAGTTCACAAAAATAAAAAATAATTGATTCGCATTATTTACCCATCTTAAATGTCTTAATATGCTTATTTCTGTTGAAGACAAAAGAGTTTTAATTCCCGTCCATCCAATGACAGGTCATAGTTCACCTCACTTCAAGTGTGATTGAGAGACAGTGTGATTTGGAGTGTCCTACATTTACAGCCTGTTGGGGCCACTGGATTACACACCATGCCACAGAGAGACGCAAACAGTGACAGACAGAAGAGAGGTCATGCAAAGACAGCAGATGCACACAAGTCTCATATTACCTGCGGGGTCAGAAGAGGTTTGTTGAGCCTCTGTCGTCCCCTGCTGGTGAGCACTGGATTAAACGTACCATCCATGTACAGCATGTGGTGACAGAGTCAAGTTATAAAGAGCGCCATGTGGTTCAATCATTCTTAAAATTCATTTCCAACTTATATGCAAGTCAAACAGCAGGAATTTTTAATCTTTTTGAACAAAAATATCTAAAATCCAAAATATTTATTCAGAGCTCAGACACGTATAAGTTCCCTTAAATGATTTCCCATTTTATCTCAAATGCATGACATCCCATAAGAAAAATCACAAATGTTTCTCTTAGACAGCAATGGGATTAAATTGAGAGAAAAGATTTTCATATCGTGTTTCTGCAGGTTTTAAGAAGGTAAATTTACTACCTTTTTATGGAAAATTTAAGGAATAAATTGAAGGGAATATAACACGTCAACTTTCTCTAAATGTAAATGTCTAAGCACACAACGAGTTGTATTAGTGACACTTCAAAGTTTCAAATACAATTTCTAACAGATCTCCATAACTTTTTAATTAATTTTACAAAAAGATTGCTTAAAGTTTGAGATAAGAAATATTGGGAAATATTGTGATCTTGTGAAAGATTTTATCATTAAAACAAGAACAAATATCTGCCAATGGGTTCATAAAAATCAACATCAAACTAATAGAAGTAATTTTCATTCCCAATGACAGATATTTGTTCTTGTTTTAAGCATAAACTCACTTAATTTTGTTCAATTTCTCAGAAAACAAGACTTAATATCTTCATTTTGCATGTCAACTAAATTTATCTTGATTTAATGATGTTTTTAATTTGTACTGGAAAACAAAAATCCTGAGGAAGAACATCATTTTTGCAGTGCATGCCACTTAATTTTGCAATTAAATGTAGGGCTTTTTAATTTATTTTTTGTTTTATAGTTTATTCTGTTTTAGATTTATTTTTCTGGACTCTGCTTTAATGGTTAAATTAAATTTTACTGACTGTCATTCACCTTCGGAACACAAATGAAGATATTGTTAATGAAATCGGAAAGGTTTCTGTCCCTCCATTGACAGTCTAAGCAACTATCACTTTGACACTTCAGGAAGTTCATAAAGAGATTGTAAAACTAATCCATATGAATCAAGACGTTTATTCCAAGTTTTCTGAAAAGACTCGACCGCTTTATATGATGAACGAAAGTCTTAATGGTCTGGAACGACATTAGGGTGAGTAAATGATGACAGAATTTTCATTTTTGGGAGAACTATCCCTTTAAGTATTCTGACCTACTTTTGATTTATTCATCCAAAATTTGACAAATTCCATGACATTCCGCATTATACAGTAAATTCCATTTTTATGAAGGGATTCTGCGATTCCGTCCACGTTTTCAGCATTGCAGAAACCTAACTGAATGCCATGATATTGAATTTAAGACTTTCTGATCTAATTTAAGACATTTTAAGGCCTTTTTTAAGGTCAAATTATAACTTACGGAACCCACAGAAACCCTGTTCAGACAAGACCTCTACGATGTCTCGATGTGCTCTGATTGCCAAGATACAAAGCAATGTTATAGTTAATTTAGTTTTTATTAATGTTTTGAATTAGTTATTAGTTTTATATTTTCGGCTTTCATTTTAATTTGAATATGTTTTTGTTATTTTGTTGTGTTTTGTAATTTTAGTATATATATATATATATATATATATATATATATATATATATATATATGAGAAACATTTTCATTAGATAAATGAAACAATTGAGAACTTTAAGGCCTGGTTTCACAGACAGGGCCTAGATTAAGCCAGATATAGGCCTTAGTTAAATTAAGTAGCTTTTATGAACGTGCCTTAGAAAAAAAATTACTGGTGTTTCCTTCAGAAAAAATAGCCTTTTAGCAAATTCCAAAATGCATTTTGGTCTGGGACTAGGCTTAAGCCTTGTCTGTGAAACCGGCGCAAGTCCCCTGAACTATGAAAGCAGTTTTAAATGAATTGAGAAAAGCATGATAAACTCATCTGGATGGCAACATATGAGCACAAACGAAACAAAAAATTTCCCCCCAACACAATAATCAGCGTGGAAAAACCAAGCTGTAATATTTCATACTAATAAAGACACATCAGATATTTCACATTGACCTTTTCTCAAAGCAAAGTGCTGAGTGTGCAGTTCAGCCCCTTCTGTCATTTAAGCTCAGCCCAACAAACACTTATCTTCCTCTGCTGCAAAGAGCCCTGAGTGTGTGTGTGTGTGTGTGTGTGTGTGTGTGTGTGTGTGTGTGTGTGTGTGTGTGTGTGTGTGTGTGTGTGTGTGTGTGTGTGTGTGTGTGTGTGTGTGTGTGACTGAGTGTTCATGTGTCTGCATGAGTGAACATAATATACTGTAATTAATCACAATGCAGCTTGTTTGACTCCAGAGAAATGAGAGATGTCTGGTGCTGTCTGTCTACATCTCCACATGCTCAGGCTGTTCAAGGACATCTAGAACTATGAGCACAATATGCATAATCATATTTGTTTTTGTTTTTTATTTTGCTTATTTTGTTTTGGGTTTTGTCATTCCAAGCTGAAATCTTAATATGATTTTCTATTATTGTTTTGTAAGAATAGTGACATCGCTTCTCACTCTGATTCAATGAATATTTGTGTCCAGCACATTGGGCCTCATTCATGAAACACAAACAGAATGTGAACAGTTTGTAAAACCATTCTTATGCATTCAATTTAATGCAACAATTTGCATTGGAATGGTTGCATGAACCATTTGCATTGGAATGGTTGCATGAACCATTTACATTGTCATTTCTTCTGCATGAATGAGGGCCACTGACTGCATTTTATATGGCTGGGGCATCATAACTGCACAGAAGGCCTGACCTGATAGCACTTGACTCCTGCAGAATCCTTCTCCACCATGCCGACACAATTTGTCCTGCTATGGACCGCTGCCTTAATCTGTGGAGAAACATGACAAAATGATTGGGGGAAAAAAAAACAGCTCACTGGAAAATCTCTGCATCTGCAGAAGCTATCTGTGCAATTGCACAGAGTAAATGCCAGCAAGTTTGAAACATGTCATTGAATGTCAAAAGCCCACCTTTTTTAACCAACTGTTCCGAGGGATAAGCACATAGTGGAAGAAACGTCAAAAGAATATGTCAACTACAACTTTTCATGTAAATAGAGATAAGCTGTAATTCATTTCTTGACTCAAGACATATTTTTTTTTTTTTTTTTAAATCAAAGACCAGTTGCTGCATGTTCCTGTATAGGAAAAATGTCATAAATATTTTAGAAAATACTACCTATCAAAGGACACAGCAGGCATGATATTTTTTTTTAAAGGGGTCCTATAATGCTCCCTTTTACAAGATGTAAAATAAGTCTCTGATGTCACTTTTTGAGGGTGAGCAAAAACGCACCGTTTTTGTGTGTGTCCCTTTAAATGCAAATGAGCTGCTGCTCCCAGCTTCCTTTCAAGAAGAGGGCGGAGCTTCAAGCAGCTCCAATAACACACTGAAAAGGTCAGAACTGTTCAGCCTTTTATGTTCAAATCGGAGTCGGACAATGATGGAGTGACTCAAGAAGAAGTGATAACATACACTCACCTAAAGGATTATTAGGAACATCATACTAATACTGTGTTTGACTCCCTTTCGCCTTCAGAACTGCCTTAATTGTACGTGGCATTGATTGAAAAAGCATTCTTTAGAAATGTTGGCCCATATTGATAGGATAGCATCTTGCAGTTGATGGAGATTTGTGGGATGCACATCCAGGGCACGAAGCTCCCGTTCCACCACATCCCAAAGATGGTCTATTGGGTTGAGATCTGGTGACTGTGGGGGCCATTTTAGTACAGTGAACTCATTGTCATGTTCAAGAAACCAATTTGAAATTATTCGAGCTTTGTGACATGGTGCATTATCCTGCTGGAAGTAGCCATCAGAGAATGGGTACATGGTGGTCATAAATGGATGGACATGGTCAGAAACAATGGTCAGGTAGGCCGTGGCATTTAAACGATGCCCAATTGGCACTAAGGGGCCTAAAGTGTGCCAAGAAAACATCCCCCACACCATTACACCACCACCACCAGCCTGCACAGTGGTAACAAGGCATGATGGATCCATGTTCTCATTCTGTTTACGCCAAATTCTGACTCTACCATCTGAATGTCTCAACAGAAATCCAGACTCATCAGACCAGGCAACATTTTTCCAGTCTTCAACTGTCCAATTTTGGTGAGCTTGTGCAAATTGTAGCCTCTTTTTCCTATTTGTAGTGGAGATGAGTGGTACCCGGTGGGGTCTTCTGCTGTTGTAGCCCATCCGCCTCAAGGTTGTGCGTGTTTTGGCTTCACAAATGTTTTGCTGTATACCTCGGTTGTAACAAGTGGTTATTTCAGTCAAAGTTGCTCTTCTATCAGCTTGAATCAGTCGGCCCATTCTCCTCTGACCTCTAGCATCAACAAGGCATTTTCGCCCACAGGACTGCCGCATACTGGATGTTTTTCCCTTTTCACACCATTCTTTGTAAACCCTAGAAATGGTTGTGTGTGAAAATCCCAGTAACTGAGCAGATTGTGAAATACTCAGACCGGCCCGTCTGGCACCAACAACCATGCCACGCTCAAAATTGTTTAAATCACCTTTTCTGAATGGGCAGGAGATTGTCTTGACGAACCCCTAAATCATTGAAGCAACTGCCATGTGATTGGTTGATTAGATAATTGCATTAATGAGAAATTGAACAGGTGTTCCTAATAATCCTTTAGGTGATTGTAGAATGCCACAGGACTTTCTGAATGGCTAGTTGATGAATTCATGTAGCTGATGTGGAGTTGAGATGTGATCGATTCATCGAAGTCATCGATTAGCATATTCTGTCATGATAATCTATAAATTAAATAATCTGTTGTAAAATGCCTACAGAGCCAGAGAATATGTGCTGCATGAAGATAGAACATGTATAGTGTAGTTTAATTACTATGTTAGTTATAACTTGTGTTGACATCTTGCTTTTATGACATGCTGTTGCATTTCAAGATTCAAGATTCAAGATTCAAGAGTTTTATTTGTCACATACACAGTTATATACAGAATATACAACCGGCAGTGAAATGTAAACAGGTCCGCTCCATGGACAGTGCAAATTCACAGTTAAAAACACAAGGAAGAAATTATAATAGAAATAGGATATAAAAAAAAGTACTATATATATATATATATATATATATATATATATATATATATATATATATATATATATATATATATATATATATCTGTAGAATTATAAATAATCAAGTGTAGAATTAAAAAAAAAGAGAAAAAAAAAAAAAAAAAAAAAAAAAAAAAAGGTAACAAATAAGGATAAAGTGGAATAAAATAATTGAAGTAGACTTTGCAGTGAGTAAACTGTAGACTTATAAATATGTGGTTAACAAATGTATAAGAGTATAATGTGCAAACAGGTTTATAACAGGTTGTTACACAGTAACAACGAGAACAGAAAGTGCAGTGCAGTGTCAGTGTATCGATGTTTATCCTGAAGTGAAGTCACGTGATGTTAAGTTCAGGAGTCTGATGGCCTGGGGGAAGAAGCTCCTCCTGAGTCTCTCAGTTTTGGCCATCAGGCTTCGGAAGCGCTTACCAGATGGCAACATTTGTGTTACGTACTATATTGCAATAAATAAAAAGACAGATGCGACAGGTTGAGCAGACTCCCAAATGTGCTCTACTACAACAACTCTTCCTTTTCTCAACATTGCCTCATACACTTTGTTGAGTGTTCCCGGGGGCAGGGTTTATGTAAATTTTAGGGTTAGTTCACTAACCCGAGAAGAAACTCATTGTAGTCCCTACCAGCCATTTGTTGTAGTGCTTATCTATTTCTTTAAAAAAAAAAAAAAACTAAAAATCTCCCTTTGCTTTGAACTTTGTAACTTAAATTGTCAGATTTCAAAATATATGAGGCAGACAAAATTAGTGAAGTCTCATTTTATTAGTTATTGTCAGAGAATTGTATTGGTGTTTTATGAAACACTAGCTTTGACAATAAAACTCAATTGTTTAGGTACATGTATAGTATAGTATTTGTATACAGTACTATATACTTGTATAGTATTGTAATTACCACAGTTATTAACATTAAGGTGTTAATATTTTATATCATAGGTAATGTCATGATGGTAACACTTTAGTATGGGGAACACATATTCACTATTAAAGGTTCACCCAAAAGGAAAATTCTGTCATCATTTACTCACCCTCAAGTTGCAAACCTGTATACATTTCTTTGTTCTGAAAGAATGTTTGTAAGCAAGCAGATCATTGACCACCATAGTAGGGGAAAAAATACTATGGTAGTCAATGGCTGCCGAGATCTGCTTGGTTACAAACATTCTTCCAAATAGCTTCCTTTGTGTGCAGCAGAAGAAAGAAATTCATACAGGTTTGGAACAACTTAAGGGTGAGTAAATGATGACAGGATTTGAAATGATTTATTTTTCGGTGAACTATCCCTTTAACTATGACTTTTGCCTCAATAAACTCCTTTACTGCTTAGTAAGGTAGTTGTTGTAGTGTGTAAGTTTAGGTATTGGGTAGGATTAAGGGATGTAGAATAAGGTCATGCAGAATAATATGTGCTTTATAAGTACTAATAAATAGCCAATATTCTAATAATATGCAAGCTAATAAGCAACTAGTTAATAGTGAGAATTGAACCCTAAAATACAGTGTGACCGTCATGACCTTCATTCTTCTGTAACTGTGTGTTGAAAATACATGATGGCATCACAGTTTGGAGATTTGTTGAGGGCGAATCAAGTTGTTGGGCACCGGTCGACCCCAGAGTCTGAGTCTGCTGACCCCTCCGTCCGGAGCTATGACCAGGCGCACATGAGTCACAGGCCCACAATGCACCACAGACTCCCCAGAAAACAAATGCCTGTGGTGTGCCTTCAGCTAGATGAGGAAGATTGTGATCACAATTACAGGGAACAAAAAGGACTAAAGTTGAAGATGAAGTCAAATGAAATTACCAGCTGGGCAATTACTTTTTGAGGAGGAAGGAGAATTCTCCACTTGAGGCTTTTGTCAGAGCGCCACTGGTTAAGAATTAAATTGTTCTCCTCATCTGGGGTCAAACTGCAGGCCTCGATCTTGCAGGAGTCTGGAAAATTCCCTAAGACGATAGTTGTTTTTTAAATAGCCAATTTTAAAAAAAGGAAAAGAAAAAGCCCATTTTAAGCTCAGAATTGAAAAGTTTCAGAAGTTTGGGGTCAGTAAGACTATATTCTTTTGATAACCAAAACATTAATATTATAAAATATCATTACAATTTAAAATAGCTGTTTTTGTATTTGAATATATTTTAAAATGGAATTTATTCATGTGATGGCAAAGCTGAATTTTCAGCATCATTACTCATTACATCATCCTTCAGAAATCATTCTAATATGCACATTTTGTGCTCAAGAAACATTTCTGCTATCAATGTTGAAAACAGTTACAGATACTTTTCTTTCAGGATTCTTTGATGGATAGAAAGTACTAAAGAACTGTCATTTCAGATGGAAAACCTTTAGAAAAAAACTGCAATAAAATTAGAATTAGTCCACTTCAAAATGATAATAATAATAATGAATAATTTGAGTACCTTTAAAATGGTTGGTGTCTAGCTCAATTTTGCTTATGATGCCAGGATGTCCTAGTCTGAGAACAGCCCACTCACAGCCTGGTACCTGCAATATGCCTTTCTCGTCCACCTGAAAACCAATATATGGGATCTGTGTGGGGTATAACTGATATCTATGATGTTTCCTAAAATTTTGAGCCTGGTTTCTCCCAAGGTTTTTTTCTCCATTCTGGCCCTGAAGGAGTTTTGGTTCCTTGCCACCGTTGCCTTTGGCTTTTGGCTTGCTCAGTTGGGGACACCTAAATTTCATCTATATTACCGATCTGCCCACGTTGACACTATATGATAATTGAAATTAGCTGGATAACATCACCGTTTCACCAGAGCGGCTGTACAAATTCTGTTGCATTATTTTCCTGTTAACACTGTGAAGCTGCTTTGAAACAATTTGTATTGTAAAAAGCGCTATATAAATAAAGGTGACTTGACTTGACTTGACAAGACTGCTTTACCCTTAAAATCTTGGGCCGATCCAGGCGTCTGGCTGTCTCCCACCCGTCACCCATGTTGTCAGCCCTCCCTAGAGCTACGGAGAAACACACATTCAGACAATCACTGATCTAGATCTAAAAATTATGTTATTCCATAATCTTCTCCATACAGTCATTAAATAGACCATAATTTATTTATTGGGAAGTGATGTGTAGTAAATGTGTAGGAAGTTATTAAAAATGAAGTATGGGAAACATTCCAGATTGTTTTATGATATGCCCGATTGGAAGCAGAGATTGTTGTCTGTAAAAGCGATCTGTATTTTAGAGGTTTCTCTTGGCTCAACTGAAAAAAATGCCTCTTAAAAATGTCTTTCAACTTGTCAGTCCAAAGAATCACTCACCAATCATATTGCGTGGGTGACCGTAGTGGGCATCACTGTAACCTACACATACACCTCCATTAACCAGGGCAACAAGGTCCACTAGGTCTTGACTAGGCACAGTTGACCAGTCCTTCATCCCAATGCCATAAACTTTCAGCCTTGCAATGCCGCCATCTGCAAACATCAAACAAAAAAGTAAACGTTTGTTTGTAAAGCTGATTTTTTTTATGCATTTTATGCATTTTAATATGCAGAAACAACTATAAGAAGGTTGCTTTTTCAGAAAAAGTGTAAACACTGTAGCAAAACATTGCTTTGTCTGTTTAAGCATCCCAACCAGCCCAACACTGACTCATTGGCTCAACCAATAGAGAGCAACTGTCAGGTTCCAGAAATAAAAATCATTAATTTTCTCCATATTTTCCCCATTTTCTCCATGGGGAATTGATATATAATACGCAGTGAATATAGTAGAGTGATGATGCAGTGAATGAGCATGGAATCATGGAACTTGTCGTAACTAAACCTTTGAATGTATGCTCATTTTTTGGCGTTTTTTGTATAATATTTTTCAGCATTATTATTTTATGTTTTGTGGGGAGGATTGTTTTTAATTGATACTTTCTCATTTATTTATTTATTTTTATTTTTGTTTGTATTTATTTATTTTAATGTTTGTCTGTCCCTGGACCTCTGGCTCTCTCTTCTGGCTTAAGGCTCTTCACTTTTGTATTTTGTAAATAAATGTTTAATAAAAAAATTTAAAACATGTAACTTGTCATCATACCGATGGATCTAATAATGTTTATGGGGAAATAATGTTTATGGATGAGTGAATGCATTTATGTTTCATGTTCATGATTGTGGTATGAAGCAGGGTGCAATTACTAATAAGAGACAGATATCAACGCCACACGCGAATCCCGGTGGATATAAAGAAATTATTAATTAATTCTATCGAACTACCCGCAAGTGCTGCATTACTACTCAAACAGGTCCGTTTATTTGATGAATTAAAATTATGAGGAAACGCAATGCTGTTTCACTTGGTCTACACTATCTAAACTGCATTTGAGTGTGTTGAAAGTTGTGTTATTCTGTGTGTTAGTTTGTTGGCTGTATGAGACTAGCAGTATAAGCTACATCAGCATCAGCATCGAATATGACGCAATTGACAAGCGACTATAACACTGGCCTAGTGGTTTTTGGATATTTTCAGAGAAAAAAAATCTTACATGTTGCACCTTTATGTACACAATCTTGTGCCTTTTGTGCTATTTTCGAGTACTTTTAAGCTTCAATCAAAAGTTTGTCATTTTGTGATTCACCTCGTAGCTGGTTGGTTTGATTCATAGCTTATTACATTTTAACAAATACTTTTATAAAAATGTTAAAAAACCCTGTGGAAAAAATACTACTAAAAAGTTGCACTTTAAAGTATGGTTTAGTTCAGGACTAAAAGTTTGAGCAACCAATTTTAGGCAGGGGGAATGCTATATTTATTTTCCGTTTAGTGGCACAGGAATTACACACTTCAGCTTTAATTCAAAGCTACAAATCTTACAACTATTTGTTGAAAGAATCCTGTCCTGTAGGCACCTTGGGCAAGAAATTATCTGCTAAGAAAAATGAGTAAATAAAACACCACATAAAAATGTGAGAAAAAAAAAAAAACACATACCAGTTTTAAGGTGGTATATAAATAAAACGTTAATATTTTATTGTCATTTTACAAGCCTTCATTTGTATTCATTTTACAAAATAAATGGCTCTCTAAGATTGCTCCGCTGCAGCATCTCTCCCTAGGCCATTTTTTTATTTATTATGAATGATCACATTCTCTGTTTTGTCATTTTTTTAAATTACATCGAATGATTCATGTTGCGGAACATGTATTACCTGGATAAATGTTGAGGCGGATATGGGTAACTCTGTGTGGATAGGAGACACTCAGGTAGTTGTGGCATGATTCAGAGTAACCTGGCTTCAGCTCTGTCATCGGGACAATCTCCTCCCAGCTGTCTGAGTTCAGCTGTTCAACAAAAATTCAGACTGAGAGCTGTTCCCTCAGAAACACAGACTGTAGATTTTAAGCATGATCTAATGCACTAGATGATATTTTACACCTTTGCCACAGCTTCAAACTGGCTTGGGGAAGCTGCCATGCCTGTACGATCTCCTTCAAGAGTGAACGATGGAATCTGGTCTGATTTAGAAGTGACATATATTAGATATAATGAAGGTAAACCTTATACTTTATTCTGTAACCTTATACTTAAAGGCTGTGACCATAGATACCTACCAAGACATGCAGCTTGAATGGAGGCGTACGGGGCATAGTTCCCCGTGAAGAACGATGTGTCCACATCAAAGCCATGAATAATTCCTGGAACTCCTAACTGTACGACGCACCAGTCGTGACCTTTAACACAAGATGAGAGACACATGCATCTTTCATGAGATCACCAAATCTGTTGTAAGTACAGAAGGAGCACTCTTTGAGATTACAAAACATGCCCTGAAAGCCTAATCAGATGAGGAAGCATCTCAGTATTGCGGTACGTCTTTCTCACATGCGTTCATTTTACAGATCTTCAGAGAGACTTGATGGATGAGAGAAGGATGTAGCCTGCAGCTATTCTGCTCTAACTCATCCAGGCTCAGTGGAACTCGATCTCATTAGATTGAAATAAGAAACACACAGAGCCCTATTTCACAGTTTTACAGTGAACTCACTTTGATTTGTGAAAATGGACTTGGTACCTGGAATTCTTTTCCTCCTGGTTTCCCAGCCATCCATCCATTTCCCATATTCAGTAAACGCTGAGGCTATGAATTCTGGAGGGTCTCGCTTCAGATCATTTTAGAACAACGTAGGCTAATTAATATCAGACAATTCTAGAAAACTTCGAAAACATGAATATTGCCAGTGTACAAGCAAAGTACTTTACCTTCAAAAGATTTCTGGCAGGGGCAAACCACTCATCTGTTGCAAAAAGCACCTTTAATGACAATGTTAGTACTCAAGCAAATGCAATGTAACAAAGAACATCCGCATATTTAAAATCTCATAAAGTGATATGGCTTTGTATATTATATTTAAAATGCACTGTTTTTCACCTTTCCTCCAGCTGTTTCACAAGCGAGGTTGTTGAACTGCAGGAAATGTGGCTGACTGCTGACCGCCTTCTGTACAGGTCGATTTGCCATGCTTATTAGATTTGAGCTAATTGATTTAGTTCTTGTTTAATTAAACAATTAAATTCAATATAGATATTACAATAACCTAAGAAGCAACCGGTAACGTTAGAGAGAAGCGCTAACTCGTTGTGCTGTAATAGGCTGACTAACTATAATATTTAACTACCGAAACAAACTCGAACAGAGCAAAGTCCACCATCTTTGAGCAACAGCTGTCACACTGAATATTATTAAAGTACAGAGTGGATTCTTAAACACAATCGCGCGTCATTTGTAGTAACACAGGTTAAGAACAGAAATGTGCATTTATGAATTTCTGTCTGACTGACTAATACTATGAACTTCATTATTTACCCAAGCATGTCATTATTATGTAGTTTCTGTGGTAAAACGGCGCCCTCTGTTGAACGATGACTGTAGTAGCCTTTTGAGTTTCTTTTTTGTATTTGGATCATTCCTGGTGCCTTTTGGCAATCATAAAACACGCAGATTTTAAAAGAAATTACATTTTAGTGTAAAAAAAAAAAAAAAGTGTAGTCATGTTAGTAATGTAAAACATTTGAAAAAATATTCTGGTCAAGTTGGGCTAATAAATGTAATGAAAAGAATGAAATGGAAGATCAAAAGGTCCCATCTTGTTAGGGACAGATCCAAATGCCTAAAAGGCATTTTTGTCTCTCTGAAGTACTGCATTATTGATACTCTAGTAAATTTTCATTGTCACTGCATTTCGTTTTTTTATTTATTTTTTTCATTTTAATGGATGGACGATTTCATATCGCTCACAGCCAGTTGCAATTTTATTTCAAACTTGATTTAAAGTACAGGCCAATTACAAGCCACCATCCCCCCGACCTGCTGAGAATCAACATCTGGCTGATGAGCTGAATGCATTTTACTGCAGGTTTGAGAAACCCAATCTCACACCTCACACCCACTCTGATCTGCACTTCACACGTCCCCCAACACCTCCTGCACCCCTCTCCCCCCCGCCATCCAACCTGAGCTTAAGGTCTGTGTGGAGCAGGTAACCAAAATCTTCAAAAGACAGAAGATAAGGAAAGCTTCAGGCCCAGACGGCATCTCATCTGCTTGTTTGAAAGCCTGCGCTGACCAACTGGCCCCAGTCTTCACGCAGATCTTCAATAGATCATTGGAGCAGTGTGAAGTTCCCCGTTGCTTCAAACGCTCCACCATCATTCCTGTCCCCAAAAAACCCCAAATCACTGGACTTAATGACTACAGACCTGTCGCTCTCACATCTGTGGTCATGAAGTCATTTGAAAGACTGGTTCTGGCCCACCTGAAGGACTTCACTGGACCCTTGCTGGATCCTCTTCAATTTGCCTACAGAGCAAACAGGTCTGTGGATGATGCAGTCAACATGGGACTGCATTATATCCTGCAACATCTCGACAGACCTGGGACTTATGCAAGGATCTTATTTGTGGACTTCAGTTCGGCCTTCAATACCATCATGCCTGATCTTCTTACAGCTAAACTGACCCAGCTCTCCATGCCATCCTCAATCTGTCAGTGGATCACCAGCTTCCTGACAGACCGGCAGCAGCGAGTGAGACTGGGGAAACTCACATCCAAGACTCTCACTACCAGCACTGGTGCCCCCCAGGGGTGTGTTCTCTCCCCACTGCTCTTCTCCCTGTACACCAATGACTGCACTTCTAAAGACCCTTCTGTGAAGCTCCTGAAATTTGCAGACGACACCACCGTCATCGGCCTCATCCAAAACGGTGATGAGTCTGCTTACAGACTGGAGGTTGAACGGCTTGCTGTCTGGTGCAGTTATAACAACCTTGAGCTCAACACGCTCAAAACGGTGGAGATGATAGTGGACTTCAGGAGGAACAGCCCTGCTCTGCCCCCACTCACCATCATGAACAATACAGTGGCAGCAGTGGAGTCATTCAGGTTCCTGGGCACCACCATCTCTCAGGACCTGAAGTAGGACAATCAGATTGACTCCATTGTAAAAAAGGCCCAGCAGAGACTGTACTTCCTTCGTCAGCTGAGGAAGTTCAACCTCCCACAGGAGCTGCTGATCCAGTTCTACTCGGCTGTCATTGAGTCTGTTTTGTGCACATCCATCACTGTCTGGTTTGGTTCAGCTACCAAATCTGACATCAGGAGACTACATCGTACAATCCGGACTGCAGAGAGGATTATTGGTGCCCCCCTGCCAACCCTCCAGGATCTGTACTCTTCCAGAGTGAGGAAGAGGGCAGGTAAAATCATCACAGACTCCGCTCACCCTGGACACTTCCTGTTTGAACTGTTACCGTCAGGACGGCGACTCCGATCACTGGCCACTAGAACATCCAGGCACAGGAACAGTTTCTTCCCACAGGCCATTTCCCTCTTGAACAGTTGAATAAATATAAAATAATGGTGGACAATAAATTGAGAAACAAGCTAAAAACCTTGATTAGAGTGGTTCAAATAAATTTAGAGAAGAGAAAAAAAGGGGGTGGTCATGTATAGTAAGTTATATTTATCATGAAAATGGTAACAGGCCTGGGAACAGGAAATGGTGATATGAGATTCAAAATGCTGTAAAATATTTCAAATTAATCAACTGCAATACACTTTTACCAAAGTGGTTGGGTATTTCTCTACAATCATATTACATTGCTCACTCATGCAATAATTAACTATTTTGTAATCATAGACTATAGAACATTTTAAACCAAACACTGCAAACACAAGGAGGGGCATTTACGTGCTTGACAAATCTGGCAAAGGTTGTCCTGAAACAAAACTTTGAAACTCGCTTTTATTTTAGGATCAAAAGAACCTAAATTTACTTAAACATAGTATAGCTCTGATCCCACTGAAAATGAACATTCAAGGATTGCCTACATTGATATCATGACCCAGTTTTATAAAAGATAAAACTTCATTCACCAGTTGCACTAAGACAACACAATAGTTCAACAATTAAATGCTTTGATCTTTGACTAACCTTAAGAACACCCATCTTCATTCCAATATTAGTACAGGGTATTGACCAACATGCTGTCTGTATATGACGCCTGACAATATGGTTACAACCATAACCACAGATGGTCTGGTTTAGATCATGTCTTACCATCTTTTTAGAGTCAGGACTACGAGTTTGAGCAGTTACTGATTAGTATGATCATTGTGGCCATCATAGGGTAAAAACATGACACTTTGGCATATGCAGACATTTATAATGCACAAAGCAATCCTTAGCACTTCAGAATATTTACTTAGTCTTTTTCTGCCACAATGTTCTCATGAACTCACATCTTACTCATATGACCACATATAAAAACCCTTAAGTCACTCAATGACTTCGCAAAAGAATGGAAAAACGACAGGGGTCATGACAGTAAACAAATTTATTTTGTCATCTGAACTTTACAGTTGGAACTCTGGGAATTCAAATATCACATCCTTGCCTGTGAGCTTCTTGTAGACACCAGAGAAGGTCTCAACCTGAAACAAGAACCACAAATTAGCTTGATTAAAGTTAATATTTAGCAAAAAGACAAATTAGGAAATTGTGAAAGTCACTCATAAATGGAAAGTCAAGAGCATACTAATGGAGTTTTTCAAAAGGTAAAGAGCTCCAGTTAAAGTCAAGGATTAATACCATCGGAGAATGACTACAATGCACATATCAAATTAGGGTTGCCTGATAATTCAGCACATATCCCAAAATAGGAACCCAACTTTAACAATTAATAGTGTGCACTGCATGGTTTACCTCCCCAGTAACGGCCCAAAGGGCTCTGGGAAGATGTAGGAATATACAGGACGCTGTCCACACCAGCCAGAGGCCGGGGACAAGCTTGATATCCAACGTCGTGGAATGGGATTGTACGTCATGGCATCGAAATGCTACGCTCCCTTACGCCACACGGACAGAGCCAAATGAGAGCCATCTCACAGGATGTCCACGTTGGGTCATTACATTAAGAAGGTAGTACTCACTTTGTGTTCAACATTGTTTTGTTGTGCCTTGTCGAGGTGGACCTTGATGAGCCTGCTGCTGTCCAGTTTCACGCGAATCCTTTTGCCAACAATTTCACTGGGAAAGACCAGGTCCTCAAGGATAGCATCATGCACGTTAGTCAAAGTTCGGCTGAAGGAGAAAACACAGATTAAATGGATGAGTTTAGTGTTTATCCACCAAACATTAGATTCATGTTATTTATAATTAAAAAAAAAAAAAAAAAAAAAAAAAAAAACACATCATCCTAAATAACAGATTTGGATGTGCACTGCATGGTTTACCTCCCCAGTAACTGCCCAAAGGGCTCTGGGAAGATGTAGGAATATACAGGACGCTGTCCGCACCAGCCAGAGGCCGGGGACGAGCTTGATATCCAACCTCATGGAACGGGACTGTACGTCATGGCACCGAAGTGCTACGCTCCCTTACGCCACACGGACAGAGCCAAATGAGAGCCATCTCACAGGATGTCCACGTTGGTTTGCAATATGCTAACAGGCCAATCAGCAGAACACTGCTGTGGTAGGCAAAGTCACACTAAGAAAGCAAGCGCTACTAACCCTGACTCTGCAAACACAGCGTCCAAAATGCAACAAGACGACATTTACCTCCTGGGACGCTTCTGCTTGTTTTTTGTGCGGCTTTTCCTTGTGGGTTTAGGCAGGATCCTTCTCTGGAAGACAAGATAAATCAAGATTAATACCATTAATTTGGTCGTCAAAACTGTCTAATACTTAAGCAAAAAAATAAATAAATAAAAAAACACCACATTGTGGCTCTAAATGGCATGTGCACTGCATGGTTTACCTCCCCAGTAACGGCCCAAAGGGCTCTGGGAAGATGTAGGAATATACAGGACGCTGTCCACACCAGCCAGAGGCCGGGGACGAGCTTGATATTCAACGTCGTGGAATGGGACTGTACGTCATGGCACCGAAATGCTACGCTCCCTTACGCCACACGGACAGAGCCAAATGAGAGCCATCTCACAGGATGTCCACGTTGGTGGATTTAATTCATATTAAAAGGCAAAGTTTAAGGACCCCAAGAATTGACTTGGCAAGTGTTTGCTGGTCCAGTGCAGACAACGTCCAATTGAAACAGGATGTTTGGCCAGATATTAAAAGGACTAGTTACCCTTCCAAAAACATCCAATAGGCTGTAAATGGTAGTCAGTTGCAGGTGGAGATAGACATTATAAATTTGAAGAGCATTTGATTTGGACAAATTAAATTGAGCATACCTGTGAAATATGACTAGACAAAATTACTTTAACTATAGAGCACTGGATTGGACAATGTTGTCCAGTCAAATTTTGCATGAATACACAATACAAAATGGTCCAATCAAATGCTTTCTAGATTTAAATTCTCAAGTCAAATTTCACAGGTATGCACACTTTTAAATCTAGAGATCATTTGAAAGTTAATGTGTCAAGCACACTAGTATGAACAATGGCCTCAAAGCAAAGAGACACGGACCAAGTCACATTTAATTTGGATTTCATGAGGTCATTAAAATTCCACCTCAAAAGTACACAAAAAAAAAAAAAAAGCATTGTACCAAACAGACAGATTTAGCCGCAACAAAAAAGTACAGCACAGCTGACAACCGTTCTACATTTAAAAAAAAAAAAAAAAAAGGATTAGATGCTTAGACAGGACGAGTCTTACCTGTGCGATGAACACCACATGCTTGCCGCTGAATTTCTTCTCCAGCTCACGCACGAGCCTCACCTGGATCTTCTGGAAGGATTTCAGTTGGGGCACAGGCACAAAGATGATGATGGCTTTCCTGCTACCACCAACTTCAATTTCCTGCAAGAAAGAGAGAATGATTAGCATGAACTTGAGCGCACAATGCATAAATCCATTAATGATTCAGCAAGTCACACTTTTTACAGTGGATGGCATGTGCACTGCATGGTTTACCTCCCCAGTAACGGCCCAAAGGGCTCTGGGAAGATGTAGGAATATACAGGACGCTGTCCGCACCAGCCAGAGGCCGGGGACGAGCTTGATGTCCAACGTCGTGGAATGGGATTGTACGTCATGGCATCGAAATGCTACGCTCCCTTACGCCACACGGACAGAGCCAAATGAGAGCCATCTCACAGGATGTCCACGTTGGTTATGTCATTCAGTTTAATCAGATACTCACTGTATTGATGCAGCTGTAGTTGAACTGATGCAATAGTAATCAATCATTCAAAATGAATGACACGGTTTTTACCTTAGCAGCAGTGATGTGGAGCTCCCTCAGCTGAGCCTTCAAATCAGAGTTCATCTCCAGCTCAAGAAGAGCCTGCATAAGCCAGACAAACGTTTATCATAAGAACAAAAGCAAGCAACAGATGCATGGAGTTCACATTTCAAAAAGTCACGAGTTGCCGAAGTATACCTGGGAAATGCCAGACTCAAACTCATCTGGCTTTTCGCCATTCGGCTTTACTATTTTCGCGCTGGTACTGAACATGGCCTGTGTCTGAAACACAGAAAAAGGCTTATTAGAATAAAAACACTACACCGTAAGGTAACAGTACACTTAAGTTAAGATGGTGCCACTTGCAAACCCTCATGTTGTTCGAAAACCTAAACTTTCACACTGTTATATACAAAATAAGATCAGGCAAAATGCTGCAAAGTGACAGCCTCAATCAAGATTTACTTAAACCAATTAAAGTGAAAAGACTGAGGCAAGATCATTATGCACATTTCCTTTTGTGGTCCAATGATGCAAAAATCACATGGCTTTGGAATAACATTAAGGGGAGCAAATAAATAAATTATTATTGGGTGAACTAACGTTACCCTTCAAAAGTGACACAGAACCTGATGCGTCTGTACAGGCAAGCATGGTGACATTATACATCAGAATCCACAATACCAGTTTGAGATTTTTTTATTCACTTAACCCAAATAAATCGGCATTTAATTGAACTATTAATCTCCGACATACAATTGTAACTATGGCTGTACGAAGTAACGTTAATTCACCAGCTACCGTTAAGAAAACAGTTCCTGCTAACTCCTAAGTCCTTAGCATGCCGTTAGCATTGATTAGCTAGCACAGAATCACATCTACATTACAGGTTTAATTCAATCCCAAATGTAAGCCTTCGAGATCAAGTATTTTACTTATTATCGTCATTTTCGGGCGTCTAAGAACAGCACATGGGCCTCAAAACACTGTTGTACAGACACGTCTGCTAGCACATCTTAAATGTATAAATTCCCATTTCCAAAACAGCCATCCATTTTCTGATATACTCCCATCTAACGCATCTCTGTGAAAACATCATATGTAACTTATGCGTGGAGGTAAATATGATTTATTTTCTGCATTTTAACTCGATATCGCTTTAGCTGGGCACATTCAGTAGACTCACCTCTTTCAACGACGGCCTGGGAAGAGGCCGTACTCTCGCGAGAGGCCGGTAAAAGCGCGTTGGCGTGTTGCATGACGGGAAATGTAATGATCATCCCGTCTGCAGAGGGCGCCCGTTCTTCTAATTTATCATGTTGCGTAAAGGACTAAGTGCAATATTATTTTATTAACTGAAGAACAATATTATAAATGAATAGTTTCAGGGCTCTTGCTTGGCATTATATATAATAAAATAAAAAATGCAAATACTGACTCGCTATCTATGAAGAAGTTTAAAAACACATATCTAATCATATGTTTTACAGTTTTACAGTCAAATGGAGTTTTATTGTGATTTAAAAACTTTAAAAAATGTTCGCCTGTACCACTTCATTTCCTCTTTGGTAATTTACTACAAATATCCGCTGTTCATAAGAGTCATTCGTTCACACTGGTGTGCTGTATGTTTTCGATTCAAACAAACAATTGGATAAAATGCTTTTTGATTTTATTTCCACAAGAAAAAAAAAAATCATCTAAGAAAAGAAATGTTATGCAATTCCAAAGATCATGATGGTTTAGAGGTGTTGAGCTGTGATGCTTTAAAGGTACGTTGCGTTCATTCGTTTTTCAATTTAATATTGAAAGTTGAAAAATGAGAAACCGGCTCATTTAGTCATTTTTCGTTTTTTCAAAATAATTAAAAAACGAGAATTCGGCTTGCTTTTATATTTTCAGGTTCAGTAGAAAATGGATAAAAGGCTCGAATTATCGATTTCCACGTGTGGGCTTGCGTGAAACGCCCCTTTCCGCTGATTGGTCAAACAAAGATCAACACGTGCCACTTTCAGTTTTTCCACAGTTCCGGTCAGAATAACAGTCTTCCGCTGCTGGACAGATTCTTACAGTGTTTCTGACAAATAAACTCTCTCATCAAACAACCGGACTAATGCTTTGACACACATCACGCTGAGCAGGGACTAGAAAGGGTTTTCTTCTCTATAGGCATGGATTCGACAACCTGCGTGCTAGAGAAAATATTAGCTGATTATTTCAGAAATAAGCGAAGCGAAGTATGGATTTAAGTGTAACTATGCAGCAGTGCACTCATATCTATTATTTTAGACAGCACACTGAGTTTTGGACAAGGGATGAAGCTTACGATAGATATGAAAATATATAAATGGCATTATTTTGTATCAATGTCAGTTTACTATCACAGCACATCTATTGTTTTGGTTGTTCCATTAGTTGTTGTTTTTTTCTTATAATCATTTTTACCTTTATGAGGGCAATTATTCTAATCTTTTTTATATATATATTTGTCATCTTTTAAAAAAATAATTAGAATAATAAGACAATAGGCTGTTACAAATTAAACCAGTATCAACTAGAAGCTGCATCTGAATTCTGAAGTGGCATTTAGACCTATTTGCAAACTGTTTTAATGCTGCTCGGAGGATTTACACAGTAATTGAAATTACATAATATTATGAGATTAAAGATTTAAATATAATATTTTGAATAGCCTTTTGAAACACGAAATTAATGAAAAAAATGAAACTTAGATTATGACAGTATTAAGACCCTCAGTAGGTGGCAGCATGTAACTGTCTTAATAATAGTCAGTCAGTGAGTCATTCATTCAACCGATTCGTTCAAAACGCTGATTCAGGAATGAAGCAAGTGGATGTCTACGGGACATTGAATCATTCACTCAACCGATTCGTCCAAAGAATCAGGCTCATTCATGAACAGCACTGTCCAGTGAGTCAGCCGCACAACGGTTCTGTGGCTTTATTTTGCAGTAGCATTAATTAATTTGATTCCAGGTTCATCTGTGTGTACTGTCTGAAATAAAAGTTATGCCTGCTGCATATTTACATTTAAATCGATACTGATGCGCTTCGCTACATGTAACTGCATCTGCGTGCTGTCCAGTGGGTCAAGCAGCTTCAAATCAACACATATTTTGATAGTTGGACAACTCAATAAAGCCAGTGGTGTGCCAAAGAAGTAAGCTGGAGATGGGTAATGTGGGTGCAGATGCGAGATAATCAGCTAATATTTTCTCTAGCACGCAGGTTGTCGAATCCATGCCTATAGAGAAGAAAACCCTTTCTAGTCCCTGCTCAGCGTGATGTGTGTCAAAGCATTAGTCCGGTTGTTTGATGAGAGAGTTTATTTTTCAGAAACACTGTAAGAATCTGTCCAGCAGCGGAAGACTGTTATTCTGACCGGAACTGTGGAAAAACTGAAAGTGGCACGTGTTGATCTTTGTTTGACCAATCAGCGGAAAGGGGCGTTTCACGCAAGCCCACACGTGGAAATCGATAATTCGAGCCTTTTATCCATTTTCTACTGAACCTGAAAATATAAAAGCAAGCCGAATTCTCGTTTTTTAATTATTTTGAAAAAACGAAAAATGACTGAATGAGCCGTTTTCTCATTTTTCAACTTTCAATATTAAATCGAAAAACGAAGGAACGCAACGTACACGGACCTTTAAACAATAGCCTATATTTCAAATAAATTGGCTTATTCAATATTTAAAGAATAAAGATAGTATGTGGAATTAATTTCCCAACTACCTATTCAAGCAATTGGGCGACCTCTCATTTTAATTGAAGTGCAATTATTCAATTGACAAAATACCAGTTAAGCCTGCAAAATTTCATAAACAAGCTCTCATGGCATGGACACTGGCCTACAAGCATAACTTTTCACCTAGGATATATTATATTTGGAGCAACAAAGACATCCTATACAAAAATAAAGCTCTCTTTTTCGATTACTGGGTTAAGAACAATATTATATTAGTTAGTCAGCTTTTAAACAATGATGAAAATGTATTAACATATAGAGAATTTTTGAATAAATTTAAAATACCAGTTAGACCTAAGGAATTTGCTGTTGTAATGGATGCAATCTCCCAAAAGTATTGATCCTTCTGAGGAATACATCACAGGAAGAAGATCTACATTTTTACTGATATCAAGGGTAAAATATTTATTGGTAATACAAATATTTTACAAGGTAGAGTCTCAAATAACTACATTAGAAATATACTTAATAATATTGTTCTTATCCTCCAGCTCACTTTTTCTGGTCTTCTGTGTTTGGAGATGTGAATTGGCGTAAAGCCTGGCGAATTTGGATAAATTCTATATTAATAACAAAGTGAAAGAAGTCTCTTTTAAAATAATACATAGAATATATCCAGTAAAACATGTGCTGGAACGTTTTAAATTAGATATTGATTACTCTTGTAATTTCTGTAATGGTGAAAAGGAAGTTTTTCATTTATTTTTCCATTACATACATACAAAAATATTTTAGATTGATGTGGAGCTTTTAATTAAGAAGATAAAAATTAACATTGATTTGCAGCTGAGTGAATTTGACAATAATATACTTAAATGATTATGGGCTTGAGAAAGATAAAGCATACTTCAATTTCACATTCATAAAATGAAATGGTCAGACTTCAAACCCAGCTTTTCTTGCTTTAAAAATGATTTCAAGCTTTATTGTTCAATTTTGTGTGATTGCACGAGTAAAAAGGCAATTAGAGCTTATAACATTGTAAGCAGGTATGATGTTGTATAAAATAGCACCTTTGTCCATGTAATTTTGTTCTTGCCCTCTGGCACTGTTTTATTTTATTTTACTTTAGTTACACTGTATTTATTATTTGAATGGATCTCATTGTGTCGTTCTGGTTATGGCATTAATAAAAAAATAAAAAATAAATAAAAAAAATGTTTTCGATTCACTAAAAGAATCGGTTCATGCGAGTCATTCTTTTGGGAATCGGTCTACGCCCACGGACTACTGCGCCGTATGTTTGTGGTTCAAAAAAGAATCGGTTGATAGGAGTCATATGTTAGGAAATCGTGTTGCACTGTTCCATGGTTCGCGCTGAATGTTTTGACTCATTAACAATCATTTTTTCCTCTTAAAATCATTATAAAGATGACCAAGGCAATGTGACTCAATGTTTCTATTGCTTTTTTTTTTTTTTTTATCTTAGTATTGTCTCCTTCCTCTTTGCAACATGGCCACCTCCACCGCACTCCACATCAGTTGGTGGCGGTATGGCTTCATAGTGCTTGGGGTGAAAACTATAAGGTAAGAAGAAGAAGCTGCGATTCGGAAAAACGTTTGGTCAGCCGACTGTCAACGTGAGTGCACACGCTAGCAAAAGTCAAAACTGTTGGATCCATAACCATTTTGTGAAAGTCTTTGTCAGGTTATGTTTATGGTTATTGTCATTTAAATGCCACGCCTAAGGGATACTGCCATGTTTACTCTGCTCTGAGCAGTGACTATGTTGAGATTGCCTGGGTTTTTCAATGTTGTACGCAGGACTCTCTGTAACGCTGCAGAAGAGATGGGCAAGAAAGGAACATTTTTCTACGCTGTGAGGAAAGGATTTAAACCAGGAGTGTACCAAACATGGTGAACAGGCAACTATGACGTTTTCTGTAATTGTGAGCGCTTGTTGCACTGCATTGCATGACCACGCATTATTTATTTCCTCTCCTAAAGGGAGGAATGTAAACATCAGGTGGATAAGTTTCCCTCTGCGAGCTATAAGAAGTTTGCCTCTGAAAAGGATGCTTGGGGTTTCGTGAGGAGCCAATCTGCAGCACCATCTTTTGGGAAACCAAATGGTAATTTGGTATGGTTACACACTCCCCTTATAAAGATCTGCCATAATGTTGCATCATCAAGATTTCAGGTGTACAAGGGAAAGTATACAAAGAGAGAGAGGGGCTAGATGTGACCTTATATTGAGAGAGAGAGCATCACAGCTTGCTTAACTTTTTTAATTTTTTTATTTGTTTTGTACATATCAATATTCTTCATAGCTAGTCAAATTTTATTTTATGTGCTGGTTATATTTATCTAGATCTAAAAATATATATCAAACATGTTGGTTTACAGATAGTCAATTCACCATGTAAATTATTTTACTAAAAAGCAGCCAGAGTTTATAAAATTAAGCATAAATGCTAGAAATTACTATTTATTTTATATAAAAAAGATGGAAAGATTGGGATGATGTATTTGTGTATGTATATATATATATATATATATATATATATATATATATATATATTTATTTATTATTATTATTATTATTATTTATTTATTTATTTATTTATTTTTCTTATATATGTTTGTGTTTTTATTTGAAATGTAAATCCTTGCCCAATACCCCTTGATAAGAGACCGTTTCCTCTAAAATGGCCACATTGTGTCACTGGATCATATTTCTATTGCTTATGTTATAGAATTTTAGTTGATAGCAAATGTCCTGAGATATAATTAAGCATGTCAGAATTTAAAGGCACAATATGTAAAATATTTGGATTAAAGTATCCAAAAACGTGTACTTCCATTATCCCAAATGTTTGCAAGAATGTTGAAATCCAGAGAAATAAGCCATTTTAACCAGGACACGGGCCGTGTCTGTGTGTCAAAAGCCTCTAAAAGCCACTTCGGTCAAAAATGAGATAACAATACTGAGTGAATGTAGCATATAGTATACGTTCATAAAATACTTTCACTTCAAACACATTAAATCCCAGCCTCAGCCCATTCAGAAGTGCCGGTATTTAGGTAGAAACCTATACATAGGAGCCTGACAAGGCTTGATAAAGCTTTTTTTTTAATGCTTTATCAACAAATAGCATGTAAATTAAAGTTAAAATTTTAAATTAAAATTGAAATGACGCGATGGCCAAGTATAGTAACCCATACTCAGAATTCATCCTCTGCATTAAACCCATCCAAGTTAGTGCACACACACACATTAGGAGTAGTGAGTGGTGAACACACACACTGCAAACCTACAAGAGTAGCTTCCATATTACATCAGAAGAACATTACATGCTTTACAATGAACAAGCATAAATGGATACTTTTTATATGAAAATGGTAAATGAAGATTATATTGCAGTTGTTTTAATTGCTTTGTTATTTTTAGGTTTTGCGATCACATCTATGCACATTTTAATCTCCTTAAGCACTGTAAAAGTGGGTTTGTCATTTATAAATATATTTCTTTATTATAAAATTTGGATTTCATACATTCATTTCGTATTCAAACAAAATCCTGTCATACAGCCATCTACTCCCTTCCTCTTTTGTTTTCATCCTTTTCACCTAAAATGTATTTTAGGTGGATAGATCAATACAGTACAAAGAACATTAAACACCACGCGGAACAAAACAAACCTTTGTTTTGTCACTGACGCCCAGTTTGCCAATGGTATTAAAACTTGTAATTTTCCTTTCTTGGTTTCCTTCGTTGCTTGGTGCGTCTTTCCTTTTTTCATTGGTGGTAGTTTCCCCAGTCAAGTATCGCCACATTGTTTTTTTTAATCTTCGCTATTGCTTTAATGCAAATAAGCGCGCCGTTATTTGTTGCATAGTGATGTGTATTTTCAAGCAAGCCAGATATGCTGTATTAATATATCATGATGACTCATAAGTATTTGCACTAAATCTGCGCTGATTTGGCTTACAAAAACTACTTCCCCAACAGAACGAGTGAACATAAGTAACCCGCAAAATTGGCTAGTGATTTGACAGCATTACACACCACAGCTGATTTTATTTACAACATGATTTTTTTTTTTTTACCATGTTTTACCATGCCTATTATCGATCTAGCTTACTGTAGCGTGCAACAAGTGTCTCATAGTAGCTGGGGAGTGAACGAATGCACAGAGTAGCATTATAACAACTTTCAACCATAGACTGTAAAAAAAAAAAGCTTTCAACACACTCAGATGTGTCTAATATGATAAAACAGTGCTGCGTTCCCCCACATATGTTTTTCTTTAACCAAATTAATCCCATTTTTTTGCCCTAGTTTAGCCACTAGTTTATTAAATTACATAACTAATTAAATGTTCCATGTGGTCTCTTAATAAATATGAGACCATAAAATCTGCTAATGATAAAGAATTGATGAGATATTATTTAAAAGGATTGTAGATGGAATATAGCATGTCACATTGCAGGAACTGCCCCAAAAGTACTGCACAGATAAATGCTTTTCTATGTATTGATGGGCTGCTAAAACATAAAGATATGATTGACATTATTTTTGTTTGCGTCTAAGGATGTGACTATGAGGTCCTGCCTCCTAGAAATGTGCCTGATGCCTCAATGGCAGTACCCCTTGGAAGAAAAAGAACCCATGAGGACTCTGAAGATGAAGGACCATCTTTTTCTAAACGAGTGAAACTCATTGACGCCCCACAGCCAAAGACAGCTGCAGCTAGTAGTGATGGATTTATGTATATGGGTAACTATTGTGTACTATAGTCTTATTGGAGATAATGGAAATTTTTCAAATTAGAATTTTTTTTTTTAAATTACAAAACTTTTACCGTAGTAAAATTAAACTCCCCACCCCCCAGGTGATTCTGTAGTGGTGTACACTGATGGCTGTTGCTCAGCCAATGGGAAACAAGGAGCGCGTGCAGGAATTGGTGTATATTGGGGTCGTGATCATCCATGGTAAGTCATCTGTGATGTAATGGCATTCTGGAAAAACAAAACAGTGCGACTTCAAACAACAATGCTATTCAACAAATAATTATAATATATAATATATATATATATATAATATATATATATATATATATATATATATATATATATATATATATATATATATATATATATATTTTTTTTTTTTTTTTTTTTTTATAATTTTCAAAAAAACAAATTCATGTAATTTTTACCTTTTCATTATTTTCGCAGTAATGTGGCTGAGAGGCTTTCAGGAGGCAGACCAACCAAAGAGCAGAATTACAGGTAAGAATTGTGAGGTGTTCACAAACAGCATTTTTTCTTATACCCTGTTATTGATAACTGTGTCATAAAACTTTTCATCACAGGCTGCTTGCAAGGCACTCGAGCAGGCCAGAGAAATGAATTTTAAAAGATTGTGCTATACACGGACAGCAAGTTCACCATTAATGGTATGCACTTATACTTTCTGTTCAAAAACATGTTAGTGTCTGGTCATGAATCAGTGTAGTACTATTTATTTTCTTTTTAAATGTATTTAATGTATTTTAAAATATTTCATATATATATATATATATATATATATATATATATATATATATATATATATATATATATATATATATATATATATATATATATATATATATATATATATATATATATATATTATTGAAACTGTTAAATTTTTTTTGCTTTCCAAAGGCATCACAAGTTGGGTAAAGACCTGGAAGTCTAATGGCTGGAGACTTAAAAATGGTGGGGTCATAATCAACAAAGACGACTTCCAAAAGCTGGATAAACTAAATGCAGAACTTGAGGTCGCATGGGTATGTTTTATCTGTACTCAGTGTTGTACAATATGGCATCTGCTATTCAACTTGTGCATTTCAAGCATGATGTCCCAACCGTAGTGTATAAACATGGACTTTTTCAGTCCATCAATTTTGATAAACTTGCAATGAGAGATGCCTCGCATCTCTGCGTAATTTTTGCTAAAGCTGATAACTCGGATGATTAAGGATGGAACGCAAGATCAGGGGGTTCGTTTCCTGTACAACAACGTAACTCGCTGCTTAAATTCTGTGGTATGATGCATCGTTGAAGAAATCAACTAGCTAGTCACGACTGTCTTCTGAAAATATGTTGTCGCAATTTTTTGTTTCAACAATGTCACGCAGGTGGTGGAGTAATAACTTCTTATTTAATGAATCCATTTGAGATCAAATTCATTCTAGATTTTTTGCTATAACTTATGGACATGGCATCTGAGGACTAATTCTTTCTTTCTCAGTTATTTTGTTTTATTTCTAGATTCAATCATAGACTTGTTCTTACGTACTAGAGCATATACGCACATGCACACTCCTAAAAAAAACTTCACACTTGTAGTTCGGTTCATTTGGTTCATTTGGTCCGGACCAAGATTTTTTTTTTTAAATTAGTCCTGATCTGCTTGGCGTTTTTTATCACTGAACCAAAAGATACCAAACCTAAAGGCACTGGGATACGTTCACAACCTGATTGGTCGGCTTTTATGATGTATTGCCTATTTTGAGACGAACTTACCGAACATCCATAACAATGCTGTGTGCTGGGATAAATGTTCATAGCCTACATATGATGGTATTTTGACCAGCTGAGAACTCATGAAGAGCTTATAAAATGTGTAAATGACTGTTGAGAAAAAATTATATAAGTGAGCATTCTGTCTTTTTTAGTGTCTCATCTTCCTGTTTTTGGTTCGTTTACATGCCTTTGGTCCATGTTGCCTTGTCAGTTCTAATTTTTCACTGTGTCTTTAGTAAATCCTGACAGTAGCCAAAAGAGAGTTTGCGCTGGTGCAAGCTGTTAGTAAATTCAGCTGCAAGCTTCTAACCCCAGGTCAAGAGCTTTCGTTGCAACCACACAAGTTTGCGATGCTGTTTGCGAATGTTCGTTGGAACGATGGTTTCAGTAAACACGGACTCATTGACTTATGCTGATAATGACGGAACTTGCGACCATAATTGGCTAACAATGCTTTCGGGAAACACCCCAGAGCAGCTGACCTAATAAGAGTACTGTGATTCTATTCAAATCCATTTATTGTCTATCAAATCAATAGTCTTTAGTCAAGTCTTAAGTTGAGACTTTTTCTATAGTATCGTAATGGCGAGTACTGACTTAGTAACTGACAAGCAGCTGCTTTCAAACTCTTACATGTATATTAGCGCATGTGCAAAGTCTGTAAAGTGGTTATGATAGCAAATGGTCGAATGTACTGTACTTGATCAAAATGTTTTTTCTTGGCAAGGTATTGATATAAACCCAATTGGTTATGTCTAGTATATGTGCTGGATAACTTTAGTAGCACTCTACAATCAAACATTAACACGGTGTCAGATCAAAGAAAAAATAAGTTCAGTTACTGAGTCCAACAACATTAAATCAATATATGTATTAAATCTAATTTTCATCTACTGAAGAGAAGTTGAGAGATGCCTGCAGACTACATGCTATTTGTTTTAATTTCATAATTACATTTAATATTTACATGTTTTGAAGGAACTGTTGTGTTTGTAGCATGCATATATACACACACACATACACATAGTACAAACGTTTTTAGGACCGTGTCTTCACATTACAGCACTAAACATCAGAACCCTATCATGTTGTCATGGGTGCTTGGCATTACACAATGGGCAATAAAACAAATGCATGGCCTAGCCAGTGAAATTTCTCTCTCTGTGAATATCTCTCTTATTCTTCATTTCTAGATGCACATACCAGGTCATGCTGGGTATACAGGCAATGAGGAGGCAGACAGACTTTCCAGGGAGGGAGCAGCAAAGCCCCCATGTTAGCACACTGTTTTTATTTCACATTCATTTTATAATGATGTTTTAGGTGCTTAGGATGTAGCTCTTTTTTTTTTTTTTTTTTTTTTTTTTTTTTTTTTTTTCTTCTTGATGGCTAATGCACTTTTTCTTGTTTTGGTCTTGTTTTGCTAGTGTTGTAATGTTGCAAACAACACTAGAAACAAGCTTTCTTCTTTTCTGAAGTGTTTGTTTTTGATTGTTCTGTCAATTAAATTGTCGTGTTCCTGAGATTGATTCCTGGTACTTATTTTTCCATCTCTCAGAAACTCTTTACGTATAAGCACTTGGGACATTTTTTGGATGCATTACAAGTGACAAAAATAATTGTAGTGAGTGTGCCGCTGTTAGTTTCCAGCATTACTAATATTGTGCCACGGTAATGTATTATTGATCTTTATCTTTGAATGCGTCATCTCGCTCTTATTTTCACAAATGTGTTTTCAGTTGAGAAATGGTCATTGCTTCAAAATGCACTCATTTTGAAATGCCTCAACACGAACAGCAGGTGTCACTGCAGTTCATGCTGAACGCTTGATGGACTAGAATACAGAACTAGATCTTATCTTTACAAAAAAAACAAGCCTTGCTCTTAGTTATTAGTGAGTCTTCTCTATCTTCACTTGGGTTGCTTGAAGTACATGATGGTTATTCTAATTAAACAGTATTTTTCCTGATACCTGGGGGATAACTTCATTTCATTCTATGAAACTGTTTTACACAGAAGAGTTTCTAAACCCCCCCCCCTTATCCTCGTGTTGTTCCAAATCTGTATGACTTGCTTATGTGTTCTGCAGAAGAAAGTCATACATGTTTGGAACTATGAGAGTGAGTATAGGCTATATGATGACAGAATTTACATTTGAGTTAACTAATCTTTAACGTTGAACAGTGAGACTCCTAGCCTGTTGTCCACGTTCCAGAAATTCTCTCTTAAGTGTTTTTCTCAAGCTTTATAACGGCCCTGTCCGATTCTCTGATTTAAGCCTGTGTCTAGACAGAAGCCTTGAGTGTTGTCTTAAATACAGATAAACTGCACAGCAGGCTGAGAAGGAGTGGAGGCATCTTCTCTTTCATGAAATAAACAGAGGTGAGAATCTCAGCACTAGGACATCAGTGCAGTCCGTCCTGACCTTCGCGTCCAGGGCTCGGCTCCTCTGAATTCCCGCTGAGATCCAAGACCTTCAGAGCGGGATGTGTGGTCAACAGTTATAGGTCAGGAGACTCAGACTGTCCTTGCCTGGTGAAAACAAGGAGGATTTAGTGCTCGTAACCTTTCACAGCTTTAGGTTTCTTAAGCCTATGGTGGATTCTCATATATACTGAAGGTCTTATTTTGGGATCTGAAGCTTAAAACTGTCCTCAAGACTAATGGAGAATGTAGATTAGCTCGTTTTGTAATATTTATGGAAGTTAGTTGTTCCAACTGCTAACGTTTAGATCTCATCTGAAGGCTGTTTGATAATCAAACACGGTGATAATTTGTTGGAGATTAAGGGAAGGAGGAGGAACATAAAAAACACCCCATCATTACAGCACATCTGGTCTCTGCTCTCTTCAAAACCCAATGTCACAGCTGACTCGGGCCCTCAAATCTGGAAGGAAGTGTAGGGGAATTTCCACTAATGAATCCAACAATCACACGATGAGGCCTCTTTGTGCAGGGACTTCAATGGAAACCACATTCGGAGCAGGCACAGCGAGTCACAATCAAAGGCACCGGCAAGCCGTTACCACGGGAGCAAAGCTGCAGCTTGTAACCGAACAGACATCTGTTTCCATGACAGCTGTCTGGAACGGCATCAGCCTAACTAACTGCTGCCTCAGAACTAGTCTGACTGTTTGATATCTCTTGCGATAAAGACAGAGAAGATTCTGTCAGAAACCCTCGTCGCTTCTTGTTGTGATGCGCTAATGCGAAGAGAGAAGTTTGCATTGGTGTTTGTTTTGTTCATCTTTGAAGCTGCCGGAATCAGAGGCTGCAAAATAGTGGAAAGGAGAAGAAACACCCGAGAGAAGTAAACATATGGAGCGAACTACCCCGGTGAGCTCGACGGAAGCCTCTTCAGAGCGACGTAGCTTCTGCGAAGAAGGGTACAATAAAGACAAACAACTTAAGCTCGAACGACAACATTTGTGGCATAATGTTGATTACTACAACATTCATGTCTACTCTTCTTCTTTTTTCCTTTAAAAAAAAATCTGGGGAACGTTACAATGAGGGAATTGTAAGTGGGTCCAATCTGTCCCCTAAGAAAATTAACAACGGTTTTTAATACAAAAAACAAAAACAATGGTAACCGCATTAACCATGGCTTTGCTACAACATAGATTAACCATGGTATTTTAAAACTGGTTATTATGGTAATCAATCCACCACATTAAAATACTATACTTTCTTTAGAAGTCAGCAGACGTGTGCACCATTCACCAACACGTATGCATGGTGGTAACACGATTTTAGTGCGGAAAATTGATTACGAACCTTTTCTTTGTAATGTTATATCCAGTTTGGCAACGTTACATGCCAAACTGGATATAACACCATAATAATGACCGTAATAATGATTTAAGCAGCTTTATGGCTCAAATATTAAGTTTTACCACAAGAATGAATGCAAGTAGGCTACTACTAATATGAAATGAGATTCACAATTGTGCTTTTAAAGTCTGCATTTATTATCTATGTATCTTTATGGTCTTATTGTGAACACTTCATCCATGCATAGCCTATTTTATATTCGTTTTTAATTTTAAATATAACTTATTTAAATAGTTTGCTTATTGTTTTTTTTTTGTTTGTTTTTTTATGGAGATAATTAGGTTTGATCATTTTAATGTAACAATATTTAAAAGCTTGCATTCAAATCTGCCTCCATTCAATCAAGTCCCATCCAACAATTTTTCTTTCTTTCTATTATCCGTTTCACTCAGGTGTAGGCCTACATCACAGTATGGAAGAACTGATCTCTCGCTACTTCCATTGCATTGTGACTTTAGATCTTTGGGAAAAAAATTCCGATTTGTCAGTTGATCTTAACTTGTACTGAATCCAAAATATTCCTTTTTAATAAGACAGTATCTCTTGGTTCTGCATGGTTTGGATGTCCCACCTGGTGGTCTGCTGTTTGCAAGGGCAAGGCCTTCCCGCAGAGAGTGGCTTGACAAGGTGAGCTCCAGCACTGCGGCACTCTGCAGCTTTCATTCTCGTTCTCTCTCGCTTCACCCTCCCTATCTCTCAGACAGTACACCTGCTTAGGAGCTCTCCCAAACCCTCACTACACTGAGACACCACCTAGCATTTAATAACCACTGCATCGTCTTAAATGCACATCAAAATGTGAAGTCCTTGACCCAAATGGTGTAGATGGCCATGCTTCGAACTGCCATTTAAAATCAGTGAGCCCAGGAGTGTCAGCCGTGTTGCCTGGCCTTCAGGCTGCCTCAGACTGTGTGCGTATGAGACTGACTCATCAAGCTAGCAGAGAACTCAATTTAATCCCACAGCAGGAGATTCATTCTCTTAAAGCTGAAGTTCCCCACCACGTGCATCGCTGATGTACCTCCTCACACGTAACGAAAGCGAGCCAGTCGTGCTGGATTTTTTAATGATACATTTGTCAAGCAGCTACTGAGCAATATTTCCAGCAATTGTAAGGAGAAAAACAAAAAGAACATCTGTGTCTCCGTCACCCTTACTTGCACAAAAAGTTCTTTCTTTCTTTTCTTTTGTTCGTTTTTCTTTCATTCGTCTTTCTTTTGTCTTTCTTTCTTTCTTTCGTTCATCTTTATTTCTTTTGTTTTTTTCCATCTCTTTCATCTTTCGTTCATCTTTCTTTTGTCTTTCTTTCATTCTCCTTTCGTCTTTTCTTTCTCTTTCGTTCGTCTTCCTTTCGTACATCTTTTTCATTTGTCTTTCTTTCCTCTTTCGTTCATCTTTTCTTTTTTTCTTTTTTTCATCTTTCTTTCGTTCATCTTTCTTTTTTCTTTCTTTCTTTCTTTTGTCTTTCTTTCTTTCTTTCTTTCTTTCTTTCTTTCTTTCTTTTTCTTTCTTTCTTTAGTCTTTTTTTCATCTCTTTCATCTTTCGTTCATCTTTCTTTTTACATCTTTCTTTCATTCTCCTTTCGTCTCTTTCTTTCTTTCGTTCGTTTTTCATCTTTCATTACATCTTTTTCATTTGTCTTTCTTTCTTTCCTCTTTCTTTCATCTTTTCTTTTTTTCATCTTTCTTTCTTTCATCTTTTCTTTTTCATCTTTCTTTCTTTTCTTTTCATTCTTTCATCTTTCTTTCTTTTCTTTCTTTCTTTCTTTCTTTCTTTCTTTCTTTAGTCTTTTTTTTCATCTCTTTCATCTTTTCGTTCATCTTTCTTTTGTCTTTCTTTCATTTTCTCCTTTCTTCTTTTTCTTTCTTTCGTTTCGTCTTTCTTTTCGTTCATCTTTTTTCATTTGTCTTTCTTTCCTCTTTCGTTCATCTTTTCTTTTTTTCTTCTTTCTTTTCTTTGTCTTTCTTTCTTTCTTTCTTTCTTTTTCTTTCTTTCTTTCTTTCTTTCTTTCTTTCTTTTAGTTTTTTCATCTCTTTCATCTTTCATTTCATCTTTCTTTTGTCTTTCTTTCTTTCATTCTCCTTTCTTTCTTTTCTTTTTCTTTCTTTCTTTCTTTCGTCTTTCATTTCTTTCGTTCATCTTTCTTTCTTTCATCTTTCTTTGTCTTTCTTTCTTTCTTTTCTTTTCATCTCTTTCTTTTTTCATCTTTCTTTTTCATCTTCTTTTTTGTCTTTCTTTCTTTCTTCTTTCTTTCTTTCTTTCTTTCTTTCTTTCTTTCTTTCTTTCTTTCTTTCTTTCTTTCTTTCTTTCTTTCATCTTTCTTTCTTTCTTTTTCTTTCTTTCTTCGTTCATCTTTCTTTCTTTAGTTTTCATCTCTTTCATCTTTCGTTCATCTTTCTTTTGTCTTTCTTTCGTTCTCCTTTCGTCTTTCTTTTGTCTTTCTTTGTCTTTAAACTTTCTTTCTTTTCGTCTTTCATCTTTCTTTCGTTCATCTTCCTTTTCGTACATCTTTCTTTCATTTATCTTTCTTTCCTCTTTTCTTTTTTTCATCTTTCTTTCGTTCATCTTTTCTTTTTTCATCTTTCTTTCGTTTGTCTTTCTTTCTTTCTTTCTTTCTTTCTTTCTTTCTTTCTTTCTTTCTTTCTTTCTTTCTTTCTCTCTTTTCTTTTCTCTCATCTTTCTTTTTGTCTTTCTTTCATTCTTTCTTTTCTTTCTTTTTTGTTTTTTTTCGTTCATCTTCCTTTCGTACATCTTTCTTTTTCTTTTGTCTTCTCTTTCCTCTTTCTTTTCTTTTCATCTTTTCTTTTTTTCATCTTTCTTTCATTTGTCTTTGTCTTTCGTCTTTCTTTTTCTTTTCTTTTTTCTTTCTTTCTTTCTTTCTTTCTTTCTTTCTTTCTTTCTTTCTTTCTTTCTTTCTTTCTTTCTTTCTTTCTTTCTTTCTTTCTTTCTTTCTTTAGTTTTCATCTCTTTCATCTTTCGTTCATCTTTCTTTTGTCTTTCTTTCATTCTCCTTTAGTTTTTTTTGTTTCTTTCTTTCGTTCATCTTTCTTTTACATCTTTCTTTCATTTGTCTTTCTCTTCCTCTTTCTTTCGTTCATCTTTCTTTTTCATCTTTCTTTCATTTGTCTTTCTTTCCTCTTTCTTTCGTTCTTTTCTTTCTTTCTTTCTTTTTTTTCTTTCTTTTTCTTTCTTTCTTTCTTTCTTTCTTCTTTCTTTCTTTCGTTCATCTTTATTTCTTTAGTTTTCATCTCTTTCATCTTTCGTTCATCTTTCTTTTGTCTTTCTTTCGTTTCTCCTTTCGTCTTTCTTTTGTCTTTCTTTGTCTTTAAACTTTCTTTCTTTCGTCTTTCATCTTTCTTTCGTTCATCTTCCCTTTCGTACATCTTTCTTTCATTTGTCTTTCTTTCCTCTTTTCTTTTTCATCTTTCTTTCGTTCATCTTTTCTTTTTCATCTTTCTTTTCGTTTGTCTTTCTTTCTTTTTTCTTTCTTTCTTTCTTTCATCTTTCTTTCTTTTAGTTTTTTCATCATCTTTCATCTTTCGTTCATCTTTCTTTTGTCTTTCTTTCATTCTCCTTTCGTCTTTCTTTTCTTTCGTTTTCTTCTTTCGTACATCTTTCTTTCTTTCATCTTTCTTTCCTCTTTCTTTCGTCTTCCTTTTTTTTCATCTTTCTTTCATTTGTCTTTCTTTCCTCTTTTTTCTTTCTTTCTTTCTTTCTTTCGTTTTCTTTTCTTTCTTTCTTTCTTTCTTTCTTTCTTTCTTTCTTTCTTTCTTTCTTTCTTTCGTTCATCTTTATTTCTTTAGTTTTCATCATCTTTCATCTTTCGTTCATCTTTCTTTTGTCTTTCTTTCATTTCTCCTTTCGTCTTTTCTTTTGTCTTTTCTTTGTCTTTAAACTTTCTTTCTTTTCGTCTTTCATCTTTCTTTCTTTCTTCCTTTCGTACATCTTTCTTTCATTTATCTTTCTTTCCTCTTTTCTTTTTTCATCTTTCTTTCGTTCATCTTTTTCTTTTTTTCTTTCTTTTTCTTTCTTTCTTTCTTTCTTTCTTTCTTTCTTTCTTTCTTTCTTTCTTTTTTCTTTCTCTCTTTCTTTCTTTCTTTCGTTCATCTTTCTTTTGTCTTTCTTTCATCCTTTCTTTCTTTTGTTTCTTTCGTTTCTCTTTCATCTTTCGTTACATCTTTCTTTCATTTGTCTTTCTTTTTCTCCTTTCGTCTTTTGTTCATCTTTTCTTTTTCATCTTCCTTTCGTTACATCTTTTCTTTTCTTTCTTTCTTTCTTTCTTTCTTTCGTTCATCTTTTCTTTCTTTCTTTCTTTCTTTCTTTCTTTCTTTCTTTCTTTCTTTCTTTCTTTCTTTCTTTCTTTTCGTTCATCTTTATTTCTTTAGTTTTCATCTCTTTCATCTTTCGTTCATCTTTCTTTTGTCTTTCTTTCGTTCTCCTTTCGTCTTTCTTTTGTCTTTCTTTGTCTTTAAACTTTCTTTCTTTCGTCTTTCATCTTTCTTTCGTTCATCTTCCTTTCGTACATCTTTCTTTCATTTGTCTTTCTTTCCTCTTTTCTTTTTTCATCTTTCTTTCGTTCGTCTTTGTCTTTCGTCTTTCTTTCGTTCGTCTTTGTCTTTCTTTCTTTCTTTCATCTTTATTTCTTTTGTTTTTTTCATCTTTCATCTTTCGTTCATCTTTCTTTTGTCTTTCTTTCGTTTCTCCTTTCGTCTTTCTTTTCTTTCTTTGTCTTTAAACTTTCTTTCGTCTTTCATCTTTCTTTCGTTCGTCTTCCTTTCGTACATCTTTCTTTCATTTGTCTTTCTTTCCTCTTTCTTTCGTTCATCTTTTCTTTTTCATCTTTCTTTCTTTCGTTTCGTCTTTGTCTTTCCTCTTTCTTTTGTCTTTCTTTTGTCTTTCTTTGGTCTTTCTTTCTTTTTCTTTCTTTCTTTTCTCTTTCCTCTTCCTTTCTCTTGTCTTTTTAACTCTTTCATCTTTCTTTCTTTCTGAAAGTTTTCCCTTTTTTTGTTGCTTATATTTCTTGATGATTAAGGCAATTGAGTTTGATATTTTGTTATACATTGCAATAATATTCATACCTATAATAATATTCATGTCCCTTAAGTCTCCACATAGGTTTTGGGGCTGTATCTACTTTATTTATGGTGTATTTTGTAATTGTGTATAAAGGAAGATGTGTAATTTGTTTGGAAATGTTTATTAAATATAATTTTGGGAATTTTACAAACATTTTCAAAGCAATCCACCTCACTTGGTGGTGTAGTTACTAGATAACTTGATGAGGCTGCCAGTTAGATTTGGCATGATCTCAACTGCCCTTGACCATGAGACGAGATACCACAGAGAGGAAAAGACAGAGAGAGAGTTAGAGAGAGAATGGTAGAGGGGGTGACAAGGTGAAGAGCAAATGATGCCATTAAAGGCAACAGCTGCTTGCTGAAGCAGGGGCTGGACTGGTCAACCCTGCCACCCATAATGATAACAAGGTCAGTGGGGTCACACTGCGCAGCAGCCTACCACCCTGCTCCCCCATCCATCAGATTTCACGCCTTTAATTATGCAGCCGCCTTCTAACCAAGCATGAGATATTATTACACTGAGACGAGACCCCCTCTCCTTAGATGCATAATGAATAGTGAGTCTTCTGTGAAGGGAGGCGGATTGCGACGACAGCCAAATGCAGAATCACTGAGATGGTGCAGCATTATAGCATCCCTTTTTCAAGCTCTGAAATGCACAAGCATGAGATTCACAAGATATTTCTTCGTCTTAGAGTTGTTTAGTTTATAGTCCTAAAACCTAAAAATGAAAAAGCTTTTATTGAACCATGGTAATTTTGCTTGGGAATTTCGTATGGGTTTTTAGAGACTTAAGGAATACAATGGTATCCGATTCAGCAAGCATGCAAAACATGGGGCCTGTCCAAATACCCACACTTGTGGTTTTTGCACTTGACCGCTTGTCTACTTACATGAAGCATTTCCGGAATCCGGAAGTGTTCAAGTGTGCGTGAAGACCGCAAGTGTTTTCAGATTTCTGTTTACTCAATGGGACACACTTAATCACTGCGTGATTGTGGTGCTTCATTTACAAACGACATATAATCTGCAGTCTCTGCTTTCCCAGACATGATGTAAAATCTGGGCAAGTACAGTTGTGGTCAGAATTATTGGCACCCCTGGCATAATGAAAAAGCTGTATCTTTAATGTTGTGCACTACTATTATACTCCTCGTAACTCTCCGGTCATCTCACTAACAACTGCTTGCTGTACCTCGTTTCCATCTTTGGGTGGTAGATCATTCAGTGCTGTGGCTCCGAAACACTCTCCCTCTTACTCTGCGTGACACTGCTATCTTACATCTTTTCTTACAGTATTTCCAACCCTCCTCTGTTTAATGTTCTGCTTTTTTTCCCACTGTATATTTGTATGTTTATATGTATATCTATGTTCTATATTGATGCTGTGTATGTGTTATTTTCTTGTACAGTGACCTTGAGCTTGGGAAAGGCGCTATATAAATACAAATTATTATTATTATTATTGTGGGCCTATTTTTTTGCTGGAGGTCCTGGACATCTTGTTCAGATTCAAGGTATCATGAATTCTAACAAATACCAACAGATAAAAAATCAAAGAAATATTATAATGGACCCTGGTTGGATCTTCCATCAGGACAACGATCCAAAACAAAAATGTGTCACTGAGCACAAAATGAAGCTCCTGCCATGACCATCCCAGTCCCTGACCTGAACCCTATAGAAAATGAGTGGGGTGATCTGAAGAGAAGCACCAACATTGATCTGGGAATCTGAAGGATCTGGAGAGATTCTGTATGGAGGAATGGTCTCTGATCTCTTGTCAGGTGTTCTCCAAACTCATCAGGCATAATAGGAGAGAACTCAGAGCTATTATCTTGGGAAAAGGAGGATGCAAAAAACATTTAATAAAAGGGCGCCAATAATTATGGCCAATGTGTTTTGGCGAAAAGCATTTAATATTTAATAATCACATAATGTGATTTACCCCCCACTTTCAATTCTTTTACTTCAATACTTTAATGAAAGGTAAACATTTTTGAATGAAAGATCAAAAGAATAAACAATTCAGATTTATTTTTACAGCCATCTTTGATCATATTTACCAGGGGTGCCAATAATTCTAACCACAACTGTACATAAGTTCCTGAACGTGATGAATGACGGGATATACTTTAGCCTCAAAGACTGCTCTGAAGCAGTATTAGAGATGGTGTGGATTTAGTGTGCGTTAAGACTCTTGTGCACGCAATTCCACAAGCTGTCAAGTGGCCAAGACCTCAAATGTGGGTATTTGGACCGGCCCATACTTTCTTGTGGTAGTCATTATATAGCAACTAGTTAACAACTTTCTTTTAAAAGCATGCACGTTAAACTCTTTTGAAGGGATAGTTCCCCTAAAAATAAAATATCTGTCACCATTTAACCACTATGTTGAATATGATTTATAATGATGCAATGGGGAATATTTGTGGGTCCTGATAATAATAACATAAAAAATATTATTATTTTAATAATAAAGTAATGATACTACAAAAAAACCCCTCTTTATTTTGTCTTAAAATATTGTGATAGTCTCGTATCATGAGTTTAGTATCAAATCGGGACGTGTGCATCGTTACACCCCTACCATTTACTCACTTGCATGTCGTTCCAAACCTGTATGACTTTCTTTCTTCTGTGGAATTTTTTTAGTGATGATTTGGATCCCACTGACTTTCATTGTTAAAACATTCTTCTAAATATCTTCTTCTAAAAACCCATTTGAAATTCCCAAGGAAATCCAAGGAGAATCAGCCTTCCTGCTTGACTTACAAATTGACACGATGACAGAATAGTTCTGTTTATTTGTTCTGTTTCTGTCTGAAACTGAAGCTTTTGTAATTTGCTGATGTTTAGATGTATAAGACAAACAGCCCAGGCAGAACAGCATTTTTCAGCCTACTTGTTAAGAGTGGGACATGTGAATTTGCATGTGGAACACTGTGTTGTATTAAACACTGAATCACGCTCATGTTCCTCCCGTGGCACCTGAGGGGCTTTAGAAAATAAAATCATAATTGCCACAATCAGCTCGTGAACCTGGGTTACCTCCATGCCCACAGCTCTGCCTGTGCACTGGTAGCGTCCCATGTTTAATCTTAATGAGCGTGAGATGCAGGCAGACACACAGTGGGACGCATGGCCCTGCTGAGAACCAGGGTATTAGCAGAAAAGAGAGGGAGAGAGAGCGAATAGAGAGATAGAGAGGAAGCATGCAAAAACATGAAAAAAGATAAGAGCATAAGATTGTAAATGTTAGAGGGCTCAGAATACATATTGTAGGATGTGAAATCAGGAAAGAGCTCTGTTGGACAGGAAACACTGAGAAAAATTCCACAGATATTTAAATACTCCAGAGAAAATGCTCCGGTAGTGAACTATTTTGTTTTGTTTTCTCTTTAAAATTATCTAGCTTTTTATATATTCTACAATATTCTATTGTAGACCTGTCTGATGATATTAAGTATGGTTTCAGCTGTAATACACTACAGTATATGACCAAAAGTATGTGTTTACCCTACAGGCTTTTTATTTATTTATTTTTACAGTATTTCCAGACAATTCTGTTACACAATACAGTGACTTTCTAGAGAATTATGTGATTTCAAATGTGATTTCAGCCTAAAATAAAAACTATTGTGACAATTTTATCTTAATTGTGAAATGATTTACTATCATTGTGACTTTGTATCACAATTTCAACTTTTTCTCATAATGGCACATTTACTTTTTGTAACTGCAAAATATGTTACTATTGCAACTTTATTTCTCATAGTTGTGACATTATACCATATATTACCATTTTCTGGTTATTGTGACTATTTCTCATAAGTGTGACTTCATATCACAATGTGACTATTTATCATTTTATACTTTAATCTCAAACTTTTATTTATTACTCTGAGGTGGAAATGGATGTAGAGATGTATATGCTATAAGAACCAGACATTTATTTAAAATGTGTTTTGGCAGAACATTTGATATCTTATGCATTAACAGCTACTTTTGTATTTGATCAATTTATTTCAATTAATTGATTCAGTTCAAGTATTTGAAAAAATGCATAACATGCTGAGCTTATAAACAGGATGGTTAGAAAATAAACCCATTGTAAAATTTAAATTGCCCCTATAATTAGCGCTAGGATATATAATGCCCCTTAATAAAATGTTAATTTGTGATATTATATACAGCTGTATGGAGCATTTAGGTGGTTAATAGGGGATCTCTGGAGCTGCCAGAAATTTGGGATCAAATGATCAGTGACGTCTTTTAAATGTTAAAAATTTGTAGCTTGCCTGATTGGAGTCGCTATAGAAAAACAACAGGCAATCTGGATGCAGCTGAGAACAGCACGATATGAGGGTAAAATGAGATGAGGAAGAGTGCTCTTGCGTACCCAAGCTGAGGGAGCCTTTCTGCACCATCGCCATTTTTTCCCTTTCCTCATTCTCAATACAAAAGACAAGAGGACAACAATTGTTTTTAGTTGTTCTCTAAGGTATTGCTTAAATGGAAAAAATCAACAGACCCAAACGTTGAAACTTGTTGACTCATTTAAAGAGAGAGGACCTTCAAAATGGGACGTGTTTACCCTGAAGTGAGGTTTTTGGATTGTTGGCTAGCTAACATGGTCCAGTTATAGCTTCTGGATGGGCATCCGGAACGCATTGGGGGTTTTCTGTTTTAGTTGAGGATGGTGTTTTTTAAGTGGCGCCAAATTAAATAACTAATCAGTTTTTACAACTGAAATGAATCAATCAAAAACTTACTTTAGCTTTTCTTCTAAAGCTAAATGAATCACTGTATCACTATAAAGCTGCTTTGAAACAATCTGTGTTGTAAATAGCTAAATGAAGGTGACTTGACTTCTGTTGTTATCATGCTATCTTATCCCTTTGTAGAATCCTATCTTAAAATGCAATGCATAGTTCAGTTGAAACCTTGCCCTCTTTGGCTTGCTGTTGATGCTGTAAACTGAATGTATGAGACAAGACTGTTTAAATAACAGCATTGAAATAAAAATACGCTGTTTATCTTTTAATCAGTTTAGGGCCATTCACACAAAAAAAGGCGATATGCAGGTCTATAGAGCGTTTTTTTTTTTTTTTTTTTTTTTTTTACTTGAGTGCCGTGTTTATAAAGCCGCGTCATGCATGATACTCTGCAAAAGTAGATGCGAGCGCAACAGTCTCAGTCTAGGGCGATGTTTACATTAAAAATGAAAGAAAAGTAGCGCAATGGAATAAAAAACACGCAATTAAAGTTGCATTCATTGCTATATTAACATGTAGGTTTTCTTTCGAAATTATCACTGGACAGTAGAAAAGTGTTTATTTAAACAATTAAAATAAGATTAAAAAGTAATTTAATAATATCTATCTATCTAAACACAACTCAAAGGAAAGTTCCCAATACTCATAAAAGTTAATTCGTTTGAACTAATTTGTTTAATTTGAGTTAGCTCTACTCTTTGAGCTTTAGGGTTTACAGTGCAGGGCTGTATCTGAAAAATGCCCCCTATACCCTCATTCATATTCTCTACATTAATATGATCCACTGAATGAGTGAATGAAAACAAATGAGCAAATTCGGATGCTGATTGCATTGGAAGTGCTGCGGACATCTTCTGGCGAGACGCGGGAATCAATTCAGACCAACGCTAACGGTTCTCTGTTCTCTAGCAGCTAGCCATTGAGTGCACATCGGTTGTACACTCGCCATTGCGGTGCATTATGGAACTGAATGAGTGCACTCAATAATGTACGCTATGGTTTCAGACACCATTACAAATGGATGTCACCTAGTGCACTATATAAGCATATATGAGGTGATTTCAGACGCAGCCCAGATATTCTAGAAGTGTGCATTACTTCCCTACTGACAAATAGCACGAAATGCTCAATAGTGCCTCCTATCGACCATCTGACTTTTCAGAACAAGCTTTCGGCTTGATTTATCCATCTTTTCACTCTCTCTTTCTTTCTAATCTTCCACTGCCAGTTATGCATAAACGACAGACAGTAATCTTCTGACAGGCAGAACCAAACTATATGAAGGCAGTGCTGTAGATAATACAGGCAAGTTATGAGAACTCAGATGCTGGCTAGTCTGAGTCTCTGCAGCTCATCAGCAGACAGCAGGGCCTGCCTTCAACTTAATTAGCTTCCCCTGAGATCCTCCTCTGACGGCATCAACCTCAATGAACAGGAGCATTTCCGTGCATGTGGGTGTGTGTGTGTGTGTGTGTGTGTGTGTGTGTGTGTGTGTGTGTGTGTGTGTGTGTGTGTGTGTGTGTGTGTGTGTGTGTGTGCAAGCGACAGAAAGAGGGAGAGAGAGCGACAGAGTGTGCAGACCATGTCCGGTCAAGTGAACGGAGAGAGGGGCACCATTATCAGCCCATCAGATGTGAAGGAATGTCTCCCTGCTGTGGGGCTGGGTCTCAGAGTGGTCCTGACATGCAACGATAGATGGGTGGAGGGAGGAAAGAGAGAGAGGGAGGTTGATCTTGGCCCACATCTATCTGTGCAGCAGAGAAGATGCAAAGAGAGGGAAGGAATATTGTCTCTGTTTCTTCTATGAGATGAGTCAGAGGGTTTGTTGTGCCTCATTTTCTGTCTCGCTGGAGCATGGCCTTTTGCAGCACTACTGCACCAAGCATGTGGGCAAACAAGCAAGCAGTATAGCACACTATTATTTTCTTTCTAAGATATGTATTCCCATATATAACTTTAATAAGTGAAAAAGAGATGATCATGATCTGCCAAATAGAAAATATTCTTTGATTCTTGTTGGCCATAGGTGTATATGATATGTGATCAAACGCACCATTGCTTAATGCATATATAGCCTATACACACACATACACAAAGTGTATAAATTACAAGTTAGAATGAATTAATTAGCCACTCGTAACCATAGTGACAGTACACTGCTTGAGTACATTCCATTATAATAAGTATCGGAATGTTATTTATTATAGATATCAGATATCAATATATATATACACTCACCTAAAGGATTATTAGGAACACCATACTAATACTGTGTTTGACCCCCTTTCACCTTCAGAACTGCTTTAATTCTATGTGGCATTGATTCAACAAGGTGCTGAAAGCATTCTTTAGAAATGCTGGCCCATATTGATAGGATAGCATCTTGCAGTTGATGGAGATTTGTGGCACATCCAGGGCACAAAGCTCCCGTTCCACCACATCCCAAAGATGCTCTATTGGGTTGAGATCTGGTGACTGTGGGGGCCATTTTAGTACAGTGAACTCATTGTCATGTTCAAGTAACCAATTTGAAATGATTCGAGCTTTGTGACATGGTGCATTATCCTGCTGGAAGTAGCCATCAGAGAATGGGTACATGGTGGTCATAAAGGGATGGACATGGTCAGAAACAATGCTCAGGTAGGCCGTGGCATTTAAACGATGCCCAATTGGCACTAAGGGGCCTAAAATGTGCCAAGAAAACATCCCCCACACCATTACACCACCACCACCAGCCTGCACAGTGGTAACAAGGCATGATGGATCCATGTTCTCATTCTGTTTACGCCAAATTCTGACTCTACCATCTTAATGTCTCAACAGAAATCGAGACTCGTCAGACCAGGCAACATTATTCCAGTCTTCAACTGTCCAATTTTGGTGAGCTTGTGCAAATTGTAGCCTCTTTTTCCTATTTGTAGTGGAGATGAGTGGTACCCGGTGGGGTCTTCTGCTGTTGTAGCCCATCCACCTCAAGGTTGTGCGTGTTGTGACTTCACAAATGCTTTGCTGCATACCTCGGTTGTAATGAGTGGTTATTTCAGTCAAAGTTGCTCTTCTATCAGCTTGAATCGGTCGGCCCATTCTCCTCTGACCTCTAGCATCAACAAGGCATTTTCGCCCACAGGACTGCCGCATACTGGATGTTTTTCCCTTTTCACACCATTCTTTGTAAACCCTAGAAATGGTTGTGCGTGAAAATCCCAGTAACTGAGCAGATTGTGAAATACTCAGACCGCTCTGGCACCAACAACCATGCAACGCTCAAAATTGCTTAAATCACCTTTCTTTCCCATTCTGACATTCAGTTTGGAGTTCAGGAGATTGTCTTGACCAGGACTACACCCCTAAATGAATTGAAGCAACTGCCATGGGATTGGTTGATTAGATAATTGCATTAATGAGAAATTGAACAGGTGTTCCTAATAATCCTTTAGGTGAGTGTATATATATAATTTATATTATTAAATAATAATATATGTATTAATATAACTATATATATTATACAATTATGCTAAAAGCAAAGTAACAACAGTCTCATATTGTTTTCACACTAAACTGTTTCTGCTGCATAACAGAGCTGCGGCTCTATGAGCATTGTGTCCTGCACTCTCTGCCTGAATGAATGCTCCACCCCTGCTGTTCTACCAGTGTCTGCTGTGCCCGCTGTGCCTGCTGTGACCCCATGGATAACTTTGTGGTGACCGCAACCACTGCTGATTGATCATCAGAGAGAAAGAACGAGAGAGAGAGGGAGGGGCATTCCACTCATATATAAGGTTAAGCTGCCAAGTTGAGCAGATGGCACAACTCAGTGCATGAGTATGCGTCAATTCTCTCTCTCCCTCTCTCTCTCTTAATCAGCAAACATTATAAAGGGCATTATGGGGTGGAGCAGTACTCTTGTTTACTTCGTTTTAATTTTGCATGCTTTCCAACTCTAAGAGCCTTCACCTCTATTAGCTAAAATGCTATAATATATATATATATATATATATATATATATATATATATATATATATATATATATATATATATACAGTCTTCAAAAGTGTACACACTCCTTGCAGAATTAAGATGTGAATAATTTTAACAAAATAAGAGGGATCATACAAAATGCATGTTTTTTTTAAATTATTATTATTATTCAGTAGTGTCCTGAATAAAATATTTTACATAAAAGATGTTTACATATAGTCCACAAGAAAAAATTATACATTTATAGAAGTGACCCCTTTCAAAAGTGTATGTACCCTTGATTCTTAATACTGTGCGTAGTTACCTGGATGATCCACGGCTGTTTTTGTTGTTTTGTGATCGAGTCCCTTGTTTGTTAAACTGCTCAACGTTCTTCAAAAAATAGTCATGGTCCAGCAAATTCTTCTGTTTTCTCTTTGGCATATTTGAACCATTTCTAGCAGTTACTGTACAAACCCGATTCCAAAAAAGTTGGGACACTGTACAAATTGTGAATAAAAAGGAATGCAATAATTTACAAATCTCATAAACTTATATCAAATGTTGTGATTTTGGATTCATTTTGGATTTCATGAGAGCTACACATTCCAAAAAAGTTGTGACAGGTAGCAATAAGAGGCCGGAAAAGTTAAATGTACATATAAGGAACAGCTGGAGGACCAATTTGCAACTTATTAGGTCAATTGGCAACATGATTGGGTATAAAAAGAGCCTCTCAGAGTGGCAGTGTCTCTCAGAAGTCAAGATGGGCAGAGGATCACCAATTCCCCCAATGCTGCGGCCAAAAATAGTGGAGCAATATCAGAAAGGAGTTTCTCAGAGAAAAATTGCAAAGAGTTTGAAGTTATCATCATCCACAGTGCATAATATCATCCAAAGATTCAGAGAATCTGGAACAATCTCTGTGCGTAAGGGTCAAGGCCGGAAAACCATACTGGATGCCCGTGATCTTCGGGCCCTTAGACGGCACTGCATCACGTACAGGAATGCTACTGTAATGGAAATCACAACATGGGCTCAGGAATACTTCCAGAAAACATTGTCGGTGAACACAATCCACCGTGCCATTCGCCGTTGCCGACTAAAACTCTATAGGGTCAAAAAAGAAGCCATATCTAAACATGATCCAGAAGCACAGGCGTTTTCTCTGGGCCAAGGCTCATTTAAAATGGACTGTGGAAAAGTGGAAAACTGTTCTGTGGTCAGATGAATCAAAATTTGAAGTTCTTTTTGGAAAACTGGGACGCCATGTCATCCGGACTAAAGAGGACAAGGACAACCCAAGTTGTTATCAGCGCTCAGTTCAGAAGCCTGCATCTCTGATGGTATGGGGCTGCATGAGTGCGTGTGGCATGGGCAGCTTACACATCTGGAAAGGCACCATCAATGCTGAAAGGTATATCCAAGTTCTAGAACAACATATGCTCCCATCCAGACGTCGTCTCTTTCAGGGAAGACCTTGCATTTTCCAACATGACAATGCCAGACCACATACTGCATCAATTACAACATCATGGCTGCGTAGAAGAAGGATCCGGGTACTGAAATGGCCAGCCTGCAGTCCAGATCTTTCACCCATAGAAAACATTTGGCACATCATAAAGAGGAAGATGCAACAAAGAAGACCTAAGACAGTTGAGCAACTAGAAGCCTGTATTAGACAAGAATGGGACAACATTCTTATTCCTAAACTTGAGCAACTCGTCTCCTCAGTCCCCAGACGTTTGCAGACTGTTATAAAAAGAAGAGGGGATGCCACACAGTGGGAAACATGGCCTTGTCCCAACTTTTTTGAGATGTGTTGATGCCATGACATTTAAAATCAACTTATTTTCCCCTTAAAGTGATACATTTTCTCAGTTTAAACATTTGATATGTCATCTATGTTGTATTCTGAATAAAATATTGAAATTTAAAACTTCCACATCATTGCATTCAGTTTTTATTCACAATTTGTACAGTGTCCCAACTTTTTTGGAATCGGGTTTGTAGGATTTTGAGATCCATCTTTTCACACTGAGGACAATTGAGGGACTCAAACACAACTATTAAAAAAGGCTCAAACATTCACTGATGCTCCAGAAGAAAACACGATGCATTAAGAGACAAAATACAAAACTTGAAGATCAAGGTAAATTGTACTTAATTTGTCTTCTGGAAAACATGTAAGTATCTTAGTGTCACTTCCGAAGGGCGGTACTAAATGAAAATAATTGATATTTAAACAAAATAAGAAAAATTTGGACATCATCCTGTTTTCACCCCCTGGCTCTTAACACATGAACAACCATCACAAAACAAAAAAGCTGTGGATCGTCCAGGTAAAATTCAGCTATTTTTTTATTTTCTCTTGTGGACTATATAAATATATTTTATGTAAACTATCTTATTCAGGACAGTACTGAAATAAATATGCATTTTGTATGATCCCTCTTATTTTGCTAAAATGATTCAGATTTTCACAGATTCTGCAAGGGGTATGTAAACTTTTGAGCAAGATTGTATATGTATATATACATATATATGTGATCAGCATACTAGAATGATTTCTAAAGGATCATAGCACTGCAGACTGAAGTGATGTCTGCTGTAAATTCAACTTTACTATCTCTGGAAAAAAAAAATGTTTACACATGTTCATTTTTGACAGAAAAAAAAATTAAATGTATAATTTTTAGTATGTTATTTAAGCAGTTTGTCTAGCGTTGTGACTTAAGTGAAGATCAAATTCTAGCATAATTTTATACAGAAATACATGCCACATACTTTTTCCTGCAACTGTATATACAGCTATTTGCAGCCGTTGACTAAATTAGCATCTCTGTGTAGCCTTAACAACCATATTCCTTTGTTGATTAGATTTACGCACTGCCAGACACAGTCAGGTTTGTGTAAGCATCTGTGCCCGCTTCTGGCCCTGGCATGGTAAAGAGCGGCTGGCACGAACTGAGCTGGTGTTGATACAGTAGTAGAAGGTGTGCGCCGCAGGTTCAGTCAGGCTGGAGAGGAGCAGAGCAATATGGTAGCATGAGGTCATTCAACCGCTGCCCATTCATCAGCCTGCGCCACCAAGCCCCATAGCTCCTCTGTCACCTTGACAACACAGCCCACAGCAACCTGCCCTGCATGAAACCTAGCTATTGATTTCTTTCGCTTGTTCTCGCTCTGTGTTCAGCCGTTCGTTATTTCTCTCCCTCATTCTCTTTCCTCTCCTCACCACAATGTCCCTTTTTGTCCCTCTTACCACCAACATAAATGAGCATTCTCTTTGTTGATTTGGGATCAGTTTCAATTAAGAACCAGAGGAGACATTCAAGATCAGAAAAGCTTGTACTCTTGGTTTGGCTCCAGGTCTGAAGTCAGTCTGACATGACAGGAGAGCACTGAGAAGTGCCATTACCAACTGAGGGCACTGCGGCATTTCAGATGGAAAGTCACTAAGGGAGGAAGAGTGGGAGGCCAGTACTTGAAAGATTTCCTACTAATGGGATGGGATACATGGGATCACATGCAGCAGTGCACACGTACCTAGTCTTGTGTTGCCAGATTTGACTAAACAGCAAAAGGTCTGGTCCATATTGCAGCATATTGTGGCCAAGAACTGCTAATTTAAACCAGAAGAGACCATCTGATTGGCATTTACATGCATTTTCATGACATTAAGAGATGGTTTTATCTCAAATAGATACTACAATAATACACCAACGTACAGGAAATACTGGGAAAATATGTGTTGAGTCACAGGATTTTGAACAAAAGTAATAATTTATTTTCATAGACGTCATTCTGAAATAAAACCGATGCAGTTAATGGATGACTAATGCAGAGCCTCAAAAAATGTCAAACATTTATTGTCTCTAAACTAAAATATTTGCAAATCATTCATTGATTCACATGACTTTGTGAACTGCATGTTTGAGCTGTTTTAACTGAAAGCAACATGCACTTACATATCTTAAATATATCACTGCCATTGTCTGGTCTCAAGATGCACGCCAGTAATGTTTTTAAGGCATTTTTATAAAAGCTACTTAAATGTCCTAATTGAGCTAATAATCGTGTTATTAAATATAAATATAAATATAAATATAAATATAAATATAAGCCCTGTCTGTGAAACCAAGCCTTTAGGTTTTAGGTGTTGTAAGTAATTTGCCATTTAAGCTAATTAAACTGAAAAAGGTTCAGATGATCGAGTGCTGTAATGTTATATTCTTTTAAACCATACAACATGATACAGCATACAACCCAGATGTTTAAGAAATTTTATTTAATTTCATAATTATTCCCTTTTTTTTTTTTGGCTCATCTTTAGTATTGGTGGCAATGTCAAACTTTTACACTACCATTCAACAGTTTGCGGTCTGTACTATTTTGTTTTTGTTTGTTTGTTTTTGGTTTTTTTTATGTTTTCTTATGTATATTTGTCTGCCTTTATTTGATGGAAAACCGTAAACAGTGTATTGTGAAATTATTATTAATATAATTACCAATTAAATGACTGTTTTCTATTTTAATATAAACTATATTGCCAAACGTTTTGGGATGCCTGCCTTTTACATGCACATGAACTTTAATGACATCCTATTTTTAATCCATAGGGTTTAATATGGAGTTGGCCCACCCTTTACAGCTATAACAGCTTCAACTCTTCTGGGAGTCATGTTGGAACAGGAAGGGGCTATTCCCAAACTGTTCCCACAAAGTTGAGAGCATGAAATTGTCCAAAATGTCTTGGTATGCTGAAGCATTAAGAATTCCTTTCACTGGAACTAAGAGGCCAAGCCCAACCCCTGAAAAACAACCCCACACCATAATCCCCCCTCCACCAAACATTACACTTGGCACAATGCAGTCAGGCAAGTATCGTTCTCCTGACAACCGCCAAACCCAGACTCGTCCTTCGGATTGCCAGACAGAGAAGCATGATTCGTCACTCCAGAGAACACGTCTACACTGCTCTAAAGTCCGCCGTGCTTTACACCACTGCATCCGACGCTTTGCATTGCACTTGTTGATGTAAGGCTTGGATGCAGCTGCTCAGCCATGGAAACCCATTCCATGAAGCTCTCTACACACTCTCAACAAAGTTTGGAGGTCTGTTGGTTTCTGTTCACTATGCGCCTTAGAAAGTGCTGACCCCGCTCTGTGATTTTAAATGGCCTACCACTTCGTGGCTGAGTTGCTTCTGTTCCCAATTGCTTCCACTTTGTTATAATACCACTAACAGTTCACTGTAGAATATTTAGTAGTGAGGAAATTTCACGAATGGTGGCAACCTATCACAGTACCACGCTGAGCTCCTGAAAGCGACCCGTTCTTTCACAGATGTTTGTAGAAGCAGTCTGCATGCCTAGGTGCTTGAGTTGGCCATAGAAGTGATCGGAACACATGAAATCAATGATTTGGAGGGGTGGCCCAATACTTTTGGCCATATAGTGTATTTTAAAATGTAATTTATTCCAATAATGGCATAGCTGAATTTTCAGCAGCCAGTCTTAAGTCACATGATTCTTCAGAAATCATTCTAATATACTAATTTGTTAGTCAAGAAAAAAAATCTTATCAATGTTGAAAACAGTTGTGCTGCTTATATATATGGAAACTATGGCACATTTTTTCTTCAGGATACTTTGATGAATAGAATTTGAAATTGAAATCCTCTGTAACATTATCAATGTCTTCACTGTCATTTTTATCAATTTAATGCATCCTTGTTGAATAAAAGTATTAATTTCTTAAAAAAAATTTTTGTACAGTAGTGTATGTTAGTAATTTCTTCAACTACATTAACATTGTGAACAATATGCATCAGACGGTCAGCGAATGCACTGTCGACAGTCTATTTACTGTTCATCATTTACTTTCATTCTAGATTTAAAAACTCAAAAATCACTTTATCCTAAAAGCAATGAATTTGCATTGCAAACGATCTGTAGCTTTTTCATTTCACTCTCTGCTCTTTACTAAGCTGACCCCTGCTGATATATTGAGATGCACTGAGTTGAAGGTCACGTTTGGTCACATGACTACCAGCTTTGTGGGTGTACAAATCAATATGTGACTTGTCGGCAGCAGGCTCGTCCTTGTCGTAATGTGTTGAGCTTAGAGTGTTAAAGGTTAATGTACATTTGCTTTTCTCACAGTGGCATTGATTTACATCTCTGTAACATGTGATAAACATACCACTGTTGGTGAAAAGCATTATCAGATGCTTGTCCTGGTCTGGGAACAGGGAGAAGTGAGACTGTCAAAGGGAAGAGTGTAAAGCTGTGCCCTTGCTTAATGACCTTTTCCTCTTTCGTTAGTATTGAGCGCCCATCTCCCCTTCGCCTGAACAGCAGCCGTCTGGGCTGCCCACTGCTCCAGTGTCATCCAGCCTGGCTCATGGATCTTTATTAAATGTTAATCAGCCTCCTACAGCCTCACCCTACAAGATTTTTACTCTCGCTCCCTCTGTCTTCTGTGGGCTTGCTCTCCTTCACCCAAGCTCTCATCCTTTTGCATCAGTTTGAGAGCATTGGAATTTGTTTTATGTTGTTCATTGTAAAGATGCCAGATCTTTACAGAAGAAGAATAGTCATTTTCACAGGAGATATTTTATCAGTAACTGCTCAGATGCCCTGCTAACTCTACATATACTGAAAGAACAAACTCAGACTGGCAAAAGTTTCCATGCTGGTCCAGGCTGGTCAGTGCTTTTCTGGTTTTCTAGTTTTCTAGCTGTTGGAGTTAAGTGGTTAGGGATTGACTTGTTAGTATGATAGTACTGTTCTATTTTTGTGAGAGCTTGGCGTAACCAAAGTCCCTTTAAGAGTCATTTCATTTGGTGGCCATCTTTGAAACACTTCTCGGGCATACAAGTTCAGCTCCTACCTCTTTGAATGGGGAAACATCAAATTCTCCAAAACTGTTAACCAAGCTTACGATAAAATTTCATATTTGAAATCGCCAATGAAATCTAACAACAACTGTCTCATATTTTTGTTTCTAAGCACTTAAATAATGACAAAAGACGTCTCAGAATACTTCCTGTTTCTATAGCAACCGGAGCTTCTAATGGCAGCTACAATGACAATCACCGACTGTCTCTTTCATTTAGGGCTTATTTGCCATATTGGGCATTGCACTCCCATTCATAAGTTATTTGAGTGATCAAACTTTATCAAATATCTCATTTTTTCAAGACCACAAACAAACAAAAAACAGCTGGTGAGGAGGCAATTTAAAATATTTGTAGTTTTTTTTTTTATATATATATATTTGTTGTGTACAGAACTGAACTGAACAACTAGTTGTTAATGACATGTTTTAATGTGCATCTGAGATGTTTCTTCTTTATGTGCGGTGCAAGAAATCACAGGGAAAGTGGTACAGGCCATGACTCATTCGTGTTGCCATGAACAAGCCCATAATAAACCTCTCCTTCGACTGTGCTTTAGTTCAAATGGCTGAATATAACAAGTCTTTTGTCGCTATAATATTTCTTTGGTCAGAATAGCAGATACCAGACACACAAAGCGCCAGAACGTTGCTATGGTTACCACAGTGTCAATCATCGCAGTTTCGGGAGTGAGTCGAGTTCTGTACACACGGAACGATAATTTAGGGGACTCGCTCCAGCATTTACAGTTGTGGTGATAATTATTGGCATCCCTGGAAAATATGATCAAAGGTGGCTGTAAAAATAAATCTGCATTGTTTATCCTTCTGATCTTTTATTCAAAAAAATCACAAAAAATTTGACCTTTCATTGAAGTAAAAGAATTGAACATGGGGGGTAAATCACATTATGAAATGCTTTTCTCCAAAACACGTTGGTCATAATTATTGACACCCTTTTATTAAATGCTTTTTGTATCCTCCTTTTGCCAAGATAACAGCTCAGAGTCTTCTCCTATAATGCCTGATGAGTTTGGAGAACACCTGACAAGAGATCAGAGATCATTCCTCCATACAGAATCTCTCCAGATCCTTCAGATTCCCAGATCCATGTTGGTGCTTCTTCTCTTCAGTTCACCCCACTCTATAGCGTTCAAGGGACTGGGATGGTCATGGCAGGAGCTTCATTTTGTGCTCAGTGACACATTATTGTGTTGATTTTGATGTCTGTTTTGGATCGTTATCCTGATGGAAGATCCAACCATGGCCCATTATAAGATTTCTAGAAGAGGCCATCAGGTTTTGATTTTTTATCTGTTGGTATTTGCTAGACCTTGTATCCGAACAAGATGTCCAGGACCACAACATTAAAGATCCAGCTGTATTTTTAACCGTGGGCATGGGGTACTTTTTATCCCTGTTTGCACCAAACCCATCTGACCACAGAACCAGGTCCCTTTGAAGTTCCAGTCATGTCCGACAATTGAATGTGCTGGAGTTTTTCATTTTTGGATGAGCAAGGAGGATTTTTCTTGAAACCCTCCCAAACAACATGTGGTGATGTAGAGGTTGTTTTATTTTTATTTGAATTTTTTTTTTTGGCTTTCTGACCCCAAGATTCAACTAATAGCTGCAATTCTCCATCTGTGATCTTTGTAGAGTCTTTGTCCATTCAAACTCTCCTCCTCACCGTGCATTAGGACGATATAGACAAACATCCTCTTCCAGGCAGATTTGCAACATCTTTAGTTGATTGGAACTTCTTAATTATTTCCCTGATGGTGGAAATAGGGATTTTCAATGCTTTAGCCATTTTCCTACAGCCACTTTCTATTTTGTGAAGCTCAACACTCTTTTGCTGCACATCAGAACTATATTCTTTGGTTTTACTCATTGTGATGAATGATTAAGGGAATTTGGCCTTTGTGTTTCCTCATATTTATACTCCTGTGAAACAAGAAGTCGTAGCTAGACAATTTCATGTTTCCAGTCACCCTGGTGTGCTAAAAATGTAAATATTAATGAAATTCTAGGAGTGCCAATAATTGTGGCTAATGTGTTTTGGAGAAACGTAATTAAAGTAATTATTTTACTTCAATGAAAGGTTAGATTTTTGCAAAAAAAAATTATAAAAGCTCAAAAGGATAAACAATGCAGATTTATTTTTTCCTATTTACCAGGGGTGCTAATAATTCTGACCACAACTGTAAATGTGGTTGTCACTCCTGAAACTTTACAGTGTGTACGTGGCCAAAAAAATTCTCCCAAAAATTTGAAAAGTTGACATAAACCAATATACTACAGCTGAATACAGTACCACCTTGTCACTAGGTGAAGCTGAAAAAAGAAACGAAACTTTGGAGTTGGCGTAGTATTCAATGCAGACAGATATATTTGCAGACATCTTCATTAACTGCCATTCAATGCAGTGTACTTTATTCCTGATTGTATATACATTTTAGGTCCTGCTGAATGAGCTAGTGAAGCAGCCTGGCACAGACACCAGCACACCAGCATCCAAACACAACATATGCTGCCGATAATTACTTTGGTCTTTTCGTCAGTGAAGTATGAAAGGTTTTAGGTCTTTCTTGAGCTCTCTTACTAGCCAGTTGACATAAATACCATTTACGTCACTCTCATTCACAGCTTTTGTTGCAGCATTTCTCTGCTCTACGGCTCCCGTCACAGTAACTTCATTCCCTGGTGAATTCTGAACCACCTCCGAACGTGATTGTTTCATTCTCGTTCAGATGACCCCCCGAGTTATTTCAGTGCGTGCGTACACCCACTCACCATCAGTACTTCTACTGTAACACCTCCACTAATGATTTCTTTCATGTAGCAGTAATGGTGCTGATTACACCTGCTAATTCCTATAGAAGATCTTGATTATCTCACAAGTGATTTTGATACACAGTTGTCATTTACATGCATTGCAGTGGATAAAGTTGATAGGAGATTTTCAAATATACTTAGAGTTGTTTTTAATAGGAAGATATTTTTTACCCTGCTATATAAATGTATTATATATGGCAGTTGTGATATCTTAAAGATGGGTGCGTCTTTAAATGATACAGAGAGAAATAAAGGGCGAGAGAGAAAGATCAGGGATGGTGTCGCTGCAGGGCTCCAGGGATTGATTGATGGCAGCTGTATTTACGCCATCAGGTTCCCTGTGTGGAGCCAAAATGGCTGCCTGTTCCCACCGTGAGTACAGGCGCCCCCCGCTGCCACAGCAAGCTAAAAAGCACACTGACTTAGAACCGTGATGAAAGAGAAATATGAGCAAAACTCACATTTTAAACTTTAAGAAGCTGGGGAAATTTATTGTGACTTCATGCAGGTTTGTAGGTGCTACCGTGAAATGTAGGCATAATGAAAGCTTTTTAAACCCCGACTTTAGTCTAATGAGGTTTGGTTATTTATAAATTAAGGCTGCACAATTTAAAGAAAAAAATTTAACGGATTTTTCCGATAAAAATTGCAATTGCGATTTAAATGTTTTTTTAAAGCTTCAGGTTAGCTGTGTTAGAATTATTATTATCATTATAGTTATATCGATATACTGTATAATCACAAAATTTTGGGCCAAATTGAGTAGCAATTTTATCTTATAATCATCATAAAATAATAATAAATAATATTTTTTGTTGTTGCTGCATTATGATTATTGAAAAAATCACCACCTTGGAATTATATGGTTCTATCTGCATTCTGAGCAGTTTTGAGATAGTGAGCTTCAAAGTTTTTGCATTCCATATAGCATATAGATATAGATATGGGGAACAAGTCTCTTTCTTACATGAAAATGACAGAGACCCTACATTTTGTAAATGGGGATTTTTGGAACAAGCCAAATGCAGATAGAACCTTCTATATAGGCCCGGTGATCCCGGCAATCTTCTAATTAAAAAAAAAAAATCCGCTTAGAATTATAAGATTCTATCTTGCAAAACATTAATTGAAGCAATAATTTTCAAGAAACACAAACAGTTTACTTATAATTAAAACATAAAATTAGTACTGTAACATGTATAAAGGTTACATTTTTATTTGGCAGACGCTTTTATCCAAAGCGACTTACACTGCATTCAAGGTACACATTTTCACATTTTTTTTTGTCAGTTCTTGCTTTCCCTGGGAATTGAACCCATGACCTTAGCGTTGCTAGCGCCACGCTCTTATTGTTTGAGCTACAGGAAAGCTTTCTAACATTTATTACACATTTTAGGACAAATTATTTTCTTGTTCAAGTTAAGCATAAAAGGCAGTGCTAAATATGTTGTCCCTTGCAGATGTTAATTTAGGTAGGAATATGGTGGGTAAATAAACACTGTCACAGTTATGTTCCGTTTGTTTTAGTTTTCATGGACTAGCAGTTGTTTTCATTGGTCACATGTCTTCCTTTGTTCTATTTTCCCGCCACAATCTGTTACCATGGACACATTCATCACAGCCGTTTGTATTTAAGTTCCTGCTTGTTTTCTGTTCAGTGGTCTGGTATTGTCTGTGCACGAGCACACTGTTTCGCACGTTGCCTCATTCTTTATAAATAAAACTTGTATTTACCTTATCCTCGTCTTCATCTTTTAAATAGTTTTAGTTTAGTCGGATGGATGGATGGATGGATGGATGGATGGATGGATGGATGGATGGATGGATGGATAGATAGATAGATAGATAGATAGATAGATAGATAGATAGATAGAAGATAGATAGATAGATAGATAGATAGATAGATAGATAGATAGATAGATAGATAGATAGATAGATAGATAGATAGATAGATAGATGGTTCTCATGTGCATGTAAAGTGCTGATTGGCTCATAAATAGAACCTTATAGTACCAAGTTAGCGTTCAACTTTGTAGATGGAACCCAAAATGTAAAAAAAAAAAAAAAAAAAAAATTCACATAATGTAAGTTGTCACATAATAAGAATATGTGAATAACTCAATTTTGACACAAAATGTCAGATAGAACCTTATAATTCCAAGGTGATGAAGTATTAAACAAAATATTTTCATATTTAAGATATTACTACTACTATTGCTTCTAATAATAATATTTCACAATACTAATAGTCATTCATTTTCAAACGTTAAACCATTAAGCTTTTATTTTTAAAGCTTCTCTTTTGTTGACAACAGCTGGTTTATTAGCGCTTCTTATTACAAGTTTGGTAAGATGATTGAAAAAAATTTTGGTGCGTACAGGTGCGTACAGGGCTCCTAGGTTCCATCGCATGCACTGCTGCATCAGAAACAACACCTGAGAATGGCTATAACAGGGAAACAGAAAGGTATTTCCATTCCGGTTTGATTGAGCTTTAAAAGTTGCAGCCGGCTCCAAAATGAAGTATATACAAACTGAAAGTGCAGCAGTCTTGGCGAGAGCTTCCTGTCATCAGTATTCCTCCTGTGGGGCTTCCTATAGCCGCAGTTCCATGGTTATGCTGCAGTTAAGCACTCTCTCACTTTGTCGCTTTCTCTTTCTCTTTCTCTCTCTCTCTCTGTGACTGTCGGTTTGGGGGGTGGGAGAGAAGGAAGTGACCTACATAGCACCGTTCCCTTGTCTCGGCTGTCTTTTGCATTTCAAGGGATAATGAATAATTTACAGCTCCTCTCCCTCCCGTGAAAACGTGACAGCCTTCAATACAATTAACGAATTTAACAAGCCCCGGTGACAATCAGTGCACTGCCACTCAAAGGACCCGGATAGAGGCTTGGATCAAGAGCCGAGGCACATCATTGGAAGAGAGAGAGAGAGAGAGAGAGAGAGAAAGAGAATAACAGTGCCACAGGTGAGACTTTATTGGGAGCAGCTCACAGGAAGCTCAGTGGGGCTGTGCAGCACACAAACATCAGAAAGGTTTTTACTATTCAACACAACGCCAGCAAGAGAGGAGTAAACACTTTATAGCGCAGCTACTGGAGAATTACAGTCTGCTTTAGCGAGCCTTGTTTGTTTCTGCTCGTGTTTGTGCACTCGCATGACTCCGGCCATGAGGAACAATATCAGGTTCCTCGGTAAGGGATATAAATTTTAACTGCGCTTTCCGGTTGGAGTTCAACCGAAGTCAAGGATCTGTGCCAGTGTCACCACAGCCCACTGCCTCTCTGGATTCCAATTATACTGCAGTGGTTGGAGCACAGTTTCTGATTCGGAAACAAACACGCACACACCCGTGTCATGCGCCGCGCACACACTGAATCGCTGGGGGAGTGTGTAATAGTTTTATCAGGGTGAGCACAGGCACACAAGTGCACTCCAGCCTGCAGCTATGGCTGGGCTCCATGGGAGAAAGTCAATTACGGCAGGATGAGCCAGCCCGGGGTGAACATATGGGAGAGAGATAACGCAGGCAAGATGGCCGCTACACACTCCCAGCAGCCCCCGGTGCCCAAGTGTCGCGTGCCGCTCTCTGCCCTCCTCCATATTTACCTCACACCGCAGCACCAAACAAAGACCATCTGGAGACTGTTGAACACAAATACAAATTCGAAGAAAAGACAATTTTTATTTATCTATGGTTTAATGAACCAAAAATTAAAAGACCTTAAAAGATGAAGGAAGTATAAATGTGATCTTTTTGGTTTTTCCCTATTAAGCTCATCACCGGCCTATATTATTTTTTGAATGCCAGTGTCATTACTAGGCTTCTTAGGGTATGTTTTCATGACAACGATGTACTAAAAAAAGACGACAACGTTGTCAAAACCATCCCCGTTCACACGGATCTGTGAAAATGACAAAAAGGCTGTATTATGCATGCCAGATGTCACTTTGTCAAGAAAAACCCTGCAAACATGTAATAATACGCATGCGTGAACATATAATAAGCATGTGCCTGATGTCACTGTTTTCACAAATTTGCAATTTTGTTGTTTACATGGAGACGGAAAAGACATCGTCTTCAAAACCTTGCACTATGAAACCCATTTTCAAAAGCTTGCGTTTTCAGGGCCCAAAACGCTGTTGTCGTGTAAATTAATGGCCAGAACGCATAAAAAGTTTAACGTTTTCAGTTGAAAATGGTGTCATGTAAATATACCCTAATTAGAATGCTGTAGCTATCAACTAGCTACTAACTTGATCAATAATAATCAACTAGCATGACCAGTCTGATGTAGCAAAGCTAGTTACTAACTTAAAAATGACGGTCATTGTAATGTAGACAGTTAAGCTAGTTGATAGCTACATCTTTACCATACAATTATGTTGATCATTCTGATGTATTTAGTAAAAAGAATAGTTTACTCAACAACAAACAAAAGTCATCATTTTGTCAAGAAGAGAGTCAACTCTCTTCTGTGGAACACAAAAGATGTTTCATTATAAGGAGAAAAAAAAAGACAGAATTTGTATTTTGGAGTGAACTGTCCCTTTTAACTAGTAAATAGCTAGTAACTATTAGTAGCTATATTTTATCCGGTAACACTTTATTTTACAGTGTCCTTGTTACATATGTTGCATGTACTTACCATAGTAATAACAGTAAATTATGCATAATTACATGCAACTAACCCTCAACCAAACCCTAATCCTACCCTAACGCTAAAGTAGGTACATGTTGTTCATTAATATTACTCAGTACTTAAATGTATAATTACACTGTAATAATGTCAACTTAAAATAAAGTGTAACCAATTATCTTTTTAAACTTGTAGCTAGTTGCTACGTTATTGCCAGACAATGAGTCTGATCATTCGGATAGTTAGTAAAGCTAGTAGCTAGTTGCTAGCCACATGCTAGCCAAGTGCTGGTTCACCCAAAAATGAAAATACTGTCACAATTTCCTTACCATCATGTCATTCCAAACTTGAATAATTTTTTTTGTGAAACAAAATTGAGTAAAACTTTATTTTGATAGTCCACTTTAGATATTCTACTAACTATAAGTAACTTTGCATCTACCAGTCGTTAGAGTATTAGTAGACTGTCTGCTTAATATCTGATAACACTTTATTTTGTTGCTCCCCAACAAAACTATAATGCTGGCTCCCAATTCGCCTACTTATACTATGCCCTAAAAGTATGCTTTTTTGAAGAAAAAGTACATACTTTTGAGTGTGTAGAAAAAGAAGCTTTGGGACGTACTATCACGTCATACAATTGCGTCTTTAACAGTTGCTCTCTGTCGCATCCTGTCACCATAAACTGACCTGTCAATCATCTTGTCACAGTTAACATCCTCTATATTTCATTTCATTTCCTACCATATCGGGAAGAAATGCAGTAGCACGTTGATCTGCAGTCTGGGGTCTTTCATGCAGAGAACTCTCCTCATATTAATGTGTAATGATGCATTTAAAAATTAATGGCCAAACGGATCTTTATAAAAGTCCACATTGTTATTGCAGATGAAATATAACACGGATAACATTAAATAAATATATTTTTTCAGGTTAAACTTTGATTATTAGTCACTCAAACCCCTTTATATCTCACCATCGGTCAAGCAAATGTTTTGTAGTTTTTACTTTTTACTCATGTTTGTTGTTCTGAACTTAATCCTCCTCCAAAGCGCAATGGGTTATGGGCAATATTAGCCTTTATAGTGTGCACAGATCCACACTTGAAAATATACCGGAAACAGTAGACCATCCAGGGACTTTTGACATACTCTTTTCAACATACTATGCTTTGGGACACACTTATTTTATTCTCACATACTATTTATGATGGAAAGTATTGACATTGGGACGTAGGGTTAGTCGCTTTGCAAGTACATGTCAACTCATTCTACTAACCCTAACAGTCGTTGAAACAGTAAAGCAAATGTCTTTTTTCATTTTCAAATATCTTTGATTATTTTAAATCCTTACTTGGCCACACTCATGGAGTCCAAAGGTGGCACAGTCCATGAAGACATGCTTTCTGTTGTGTGTAGATGTCATCTCCAGACTTCTCTTCCAGACTTGTTCCAATACCAGCTGGTCAGTCTTCAGTCTTTGTTCTCCTTGCAGCCCTGCATGAGAAGGCTCCATTGAATGGTGTAACATCGTTCCTTGATATGCAAAACATCCATTGAATACTTCACACCTAAAAAACAGTCACTGAAGATGAGAGCAAACACTTATCCCTCTTTCTAAGGCAGGACACAGGATGTGAACTCTGGTAGCAGGGATCCTGTGATTTAAAAGAGCATATAGCACAACAAACAGCAAAAGCATACATGGCATTTGTCATTGGTCAGAAGTTTGATGTGGTCAGATTAAATTTGTCTCTGGCAATAAGCCCTTACAAGTGGGGTAAGTGTTCTTTCAAAACTGCTTTATAACAGTGTCTCGGGCCGAGTACCAAAACACACTTGTAGCCAATCAGCAGTAAGGGGCTTGTCTACTAATGATGGTGAAAAGTGCACGTCATTATTCAAAAGACATGACACAGGACGGATATTAGGCGAGCGACAACAGAAAGAGAGAGATGGCAGATAAAAAGAAGGCTTACGATCAGGCAAGAAGTATCAGCTTTCCAGCGCTGGAGAGAACGCAAGGAATGCTAAGGCCTGCAATCGGACTCTGAGGTTGCTTTATTTCTTCTCGATAGGTGAGTAACATTGGTTTTGTTTTGTTTCACAGAACTAATATATGCTGGCTTTTGTTTGAATATGCTCACGTGTCATGCTCGCTTGTTTGTCCATTTGCAATCATATCGTCGTTCACTTCAGCGATGATAAAGACCCATTAATTTCCACATCCTATAAGCCACTGTCTGTTTCAAGCGTCAGCTCGCAGTGTGTCCGAAAAGTAAGATAATAATTCCTAATATATGTTTGTTTCCTTTGGTTCCTCTTTTAGTGATCGATATAACCCTCTAATCTTGTCACAATTGTAATTTTTTCGTTAGTTGGACTGTCGTGCTCATGCTATCGAGTTGTTCATGAGAACTGTTGAACATCCGACCTGGATTACCATAGTAACACACATTGCTTTCACTTATTGACGACATCATACCCTCGGCCGGCTGGCACAGCAGATTCCGCCATAGTCGTTGCCTGTATTGTGTACGTATGTGTGGGGTGGAGCTATCAAAATAGGGGCGAGACCCTTTTGGGGTAGGGGCATGTTTGTTTTGGTGATTTGAAATATCAACATTGGTTAACAGAAAGTACTTACCACACCTTTAAATTGATGTACTTAAAAATATGGTCAAGGTGAGAACAAAAGAAGGCCTTACAGAAAGTATGGACATTGGGAGGCAGGGTTAGTCACTTTGCAAGTACATGTCAACTTATTCTACTAACCCTAAAAGTCTAATGTTAGTTAGTTGATGTGTAGTTGCGAAATTACTTAGTAGAATGACTAAAGTGGACTATCGAAATAGTGTAACCCAAAATAATAAAAATGGGTGAACTATCCTTTTAAACTATAGCTAATTTGCTACATCATCACCAAACGATGACTCTGCTCATTCTAATTTAGTTAGTTAAGCTATTAGCTAGCTGTATCATTCTCATACAATGATCATTCTTATAGCTAGTTAATCTAGTATATAGTTGCTAACTGGTCTAGCTAGTTATCCAGCAATAAACCTGCTTGAATTAGCAATGCTATTTATGCTGATCTAAGTTGTTGCTGTTGTTGATTTAGCAGGGAATTATTCGATGTCTTGATATCCAGGGTATCCTGAGGCCTAAATGTTTGGATGCTCAGCTGATAGTCTAATAATAATTACGACTTCAGTAGCTTTAGCACTTATGGGCTTACAAACCGTTTGCTGCATTGTGTAACCGAGGAGAAAGTCTTTGTTCTTCTTTGCTTTCTTGTTTGTTTGTGGGTGATAGACTGAGTTGCGATTCACTGCACGTCTCATCATAGCCAGCTCTCAAACAATTATGAGGAAAGAGGATGAGAAGAGTTAGATTCTCTCTCTCTCTCCCTCCCTCTTTTGCTGTTTGTCTCATGTACACATGGATGCAAACCCGTTCAAGTCCACACACACTTATCCCTGTTAAACGGACACCAAACCCATTGGCACAGTGAACAAAGTGGCGGGGGGTATGGGCGCTTAAAAAAAATTCCCTCTTCTGCAAAACCATAAGTTCTTCACTGCTATGGATTAGCCTTCTTCCATTTCATACTGTGCCTGATGTAGATTGCTCCTACAACAGAAAACAGGGAGAGAGAGCGAGGGAAGCGGAGAAAAGAAAAGCAGCATGTCAGAGCGTGAGTCTGTCAAAAAGCAATCAGCAGCGTGAGTGCCTCGCCTCCTGCAGACCGCTGATTATGGCATTAGGCTGAGCCCAATTCTTCCCCTTGTGAGGCAAATCATTCCGCCTGCAATAAAGAACTCTGAGACAAAGGAGAAGTTAATTAAGATTAATTAACTTTTTTTAATGACGCCTGTACACTAGAATTTGTGCGTGTGGCCAAAGGCGTTTTCAAGTATACTGCCATACCTTCATATTGTTCTCTCTTTCCCTCCCTTCCCCGCTCTCTCTCTCTCTCTCTCTCTCTCTCTCTCTCTCTCTCTCTCTCTCTCTGTGCTTACCTTTGTTTTATTCCAGATATCACCCCTTAGTTTTATACGGCAGTAAAAAAGACTCTCAAGGCCACATAACTAGTTAAAATCTACATTACTATAAATCTGTTTGCCTTGCTCATTCGTATATATCTACTATGTCTGCTTCACAGTGTTGGAATGTTACTCCACAGGCTTTAATGTGCATGTCTTCAGAGCATACTCAGTGCTTTTAATGAAGCCCACAGCACTGTTAGAGCAGTAAAGGCAAATGAGACCCTTTCTTGTGCTTTCTTTCCTCATGGTCAGCTGAGAGTGATTTTTGTACACTCTCTCTGGAACACTCCAGGCTCAGAGAGAACATTTTCATGTAAGAAGTACACCAACTGCATTCACATAAGTCACATATCAACTTATCCCACTAACCCTAACCCTATCCTAACAGTCTACTAATACTCTAATGAGAGTTAGTTGACATGTAGTTGCAAATTTACTTATAGTTAGTAAAATGTCTAAAGTGGACTATTGAAATAGTGTAACCGAAATAGCCCAGATCCAGCCCACATCTGGTACGTGTGGAATCCACGGCTGCATCCGAAAACCTAGGCAGCTGACTTGTTGCCTCGCTGCCTTATCATGCAATGACTTATAAGGCAGCATTTGTGCATGAAAGCACCTCACGAAGGCAGAGCAACGGTTAATGATCTACAGCAAAATAGCGCAAGCTTTGGTGGTAACTAAGCGAATATTTAATTACTACAGTAGTAATTTCTCGCTAGAAATTACATCAGAAGTGGAAAACGTTGGTCAAAAACATACTTTTACACAAACTGACCAGCAGCCACAACTTTCAGACACCATCTTTCTTATTCTAGCTCAAATGTCACCGAATAGGAACACATAGGATTGTGGGATATCAAAGGCATATATGCATATATGCTGCCTTCAAAAATCGATCAGATGCAGGTCTCTCAGGAGACATGAAGTGAAGCTAACATTGGATTTGGACGTACCTTGATGCCTTCCTACCTTGAAATGTGTCCTCTGAAGGCAGCATTTTCCAGTTTTCAGATGCAGCCCACATGTATCATGTTGCTGTCTGGGGTAACCCAAAACAGCTTTTGAAAAAATTGGATGATCTGTCCTTTTAAACTAGTAGCGAGTTGCTACATCATTGTATACAACATTGATTCTGGTGATTCTAATTTAGTTAGTTAACTTATCCCACTAACCCTATCCTAACAGTCTACTAATACTCTAATGAGAGTTAGTTGACGTGTAGTTGCAAAGTTACTTATAGTTAGTAAAGTGTCCGTAAAATAGCTCAGATCCAGCCCACATCTGGTATGCGTGAAACTGTCCTTTTAAACTAGTAGCTAGTTGATACATAATTCTCAAACATTGATTCTGCTCATTCTAATTTAGTTAGTTACGCTATTAGCTAGTTACTAGCTGCATCATTCTCATACAATGACTGCAATCATTCTTATAGCTAGTTAATATAGTGTATAGTTGCTAACTGCTAGCTAGTTATCCAGCATAAATCTGCATGAACTAGCAAGGACATTTATGCTGATCTAAGTTGCTGTTGTTATTTGTTTAGCAGGAATTATTCAATGTATTGATATCCATGGTATTCCGATGCCTAAATGTTTCAGCTGATAGTCTAATAATGGTCTATTTGTGAACTGTGTTGCAGTGCATGTGTACACACTGGAGAAAAAAACAACAAAAAACATTAGTAAATATATTAAGGCATCTTTTTTTTTAATGAATACTTTTCATGAATACTTGAATATATATATATATATATATATATATATATATATATATATATATATATATATATATATATATATATATATATATATATATATATATATTTTTTTTTTTTTTTTTTTTTTTTTAACAGTGTATACATAAAAACAGATCTAGCTGAGCTTGGTGATGTTCACACATTAGGAACCCTTCCAACAGTTTTCCAGTGTTTATATGCAACCACGCTTATACCAGTTCTCAGCCCAACTGACTGTCCGAAATGTGAAAAGTCTGCAAAGGGAAAAGGCTTTTGAGGTATCCATTATTTCAGAAATCTTTCCTTAACGGCTTGCCATCTTTTGATGTGGTGGTTCTACAACATTTTGCACAGTGATTTACCTTGTACTGTTTTTGATCATTTTACTCTTCCAGTCCTATTCCAATGAGTAAAAGAGAGGAGGAAGTGGAGAATGTGAGGGAAAATGATGTGTGTGTGTGCGTGTGTGTGTGTTTGTGTTCATGCCTGTAGGGGGCTGGGACAGCCGCTGCACCCCAGTGTGCCTGCTGCTGCTTTACATTCTGCCGGTGTAGGCTGAGTCTCACACAGCAGCAGTAGCAGCCAGCCAGCCATGCACATCCCTCATTCAGCCTGGCTTCTCATTTATCAGCTCACTCAACCAGCAATTTCTCTCTCTCACTCGCTCTCCAAAATATCCTCTCTTTCTTTTCCCATTGTTCTAAACCTCCACATGCATCGTGGTGTGTGTTCATGCCTATATAAATATTCAAGTCTATTTCACTCGGTTGATTCCTATTTCACAGAAAGGAATTCTAACATTACTGCCCCCTTGAGGACAGACAAAGCAATTACTCAATATGTTTCTTTTATTAAACATTCTTCCATTCTTCCTCAGCAGAGCGCAGTGTTATCCAACGCGAGCTCTGCTTTGCTGCAGGCGGCTCCATCCCAAACCTCAGCCCTATCTTGAGCGAACATCACACAGCCGAGATGAAAAAGAGGGAAATCGATGCAGGGGAGAGTGCACCGTGTAGAGAGCCTGCTTTGCTTTGATCGAAGGTTGACTGACAAGACCTTCAGCCCTGTGATCTCCGGCATCATGAAGGTCCGGAGCCGTGGTGGCACAATAACGTGTGTTTGTTGTATTTTGTGTGTTGTAGGTTGTGTGTATTTGTGTCTATATGATTTAAAAAAAAACATATTTACTCCAAAACCTAGCGAGCCGCCTACGGAGGCTGCATTTTAAAACTTCATAGGCGCTCTCCTGACACAAAGTCTTTTTCATAAGGTCATCGTAATTATGCTGCTGCCTAAGATATCTTCTTTAGGTCAAATTTTAAAGCAGAATCACTGCTACTGTACTTTGCAGAAGGCTACCCCAGAATGCTGTGTGATGTGCACGGAAACAGCATTGTTATTGTTTAAATGATAGTCCACCCAAAATTGATCATTCTGTCATCATTTACTCACCCTCCAGTCGTTCCAAAAACTGTATGCATTTCTTTCTTCTGCGGAACACAAGATGTTTTGAAGAATGTTGGTAACCAAGCAGTTTTGGTTCCCGTTGACTTAGTGGAAGCCAATGGGAATCATTCAAGACTGGTGGGCTATCAACATTCTTCAAAGTATCTTCTTTTGTGTTGAGCAGAAGAAAGAAATGCATACAGTTTTTGGAACGACATGACTTTTGGGTGAAATATTCCTTTAACTAAAGCTAAAAGCAGTAAACGTTAATTTAGGTAAAACTAAGATAAAATAAAACATAAATATTAAATGAAAAACAAACTAAAATTACGGTTAAACTGAAGTATTAAAATTAATAAAGCTAAAACTGAAATAATATATATATATATATATATATATATACACTCACCTAAAGGATTATTAGGAACACCATACTAATACTGTGTTTGACCCCCTTTCGCCTTCAGAACTGCCTTAATTCTACATGGCATTGATTAAACAAGGTGCTGAAAGCATTCTTTAGAAATGTTGGCCCATATTGATAGGATAGCATCTTGCAGTTGATGGAGATTTCATCCAGGGCACGAAGCTCCCGTTCCACCACATCCCAAAGATGCTCTATTGGGTTGAGATCTGGTGACTGTGGGGGCCATTTTAGTACAGTGAACTCATTGTCATGTTCAAGAAACCAATTTGAAATGATTCGAGCTTTGTGACATGGTGCATTATCCTGCTGGAAGTAGCCATCAGAGAATGGGTACATGGTGGTCATAAAGGGATGGACATGGTCAGAAACAATGCTCAGGTAGGCCGTGGCATTTAAACGATGCCCAATTGGCACTAAGGGGCCTAAAGTGTGCCAAGAAAACATCCCCCACACCATTACACCACCACCACCAGCCTGCACAGTGGTAACAAGGCATGATGGATCCATGTTCTCATTCTGTTTACGCCAAATTCTGACTCTACCATCTGAATGTCTCAACAGAAATCGAGATTCATCAGACCAGGCAACATTTTTCCAGTCTTCAACTGTCCAATTTTGCTGAGCTCGTGCAAATTGTAGCCTCTTTTTCCTATTTGTAGTGGAGATGAGTGGTACCCGGTGGGGTCTTCTGCTGTTGTAGCCCATCCGCCTCAAGGTTGTGCGTGTTGTGGCTTCACAAATGCTTTGCTGCATACCTCGGTTGTAACGAGTGGTTATTTCAGTCAAAGTTGCTCTTCTATCAGCTTGAATCAGTCGGCCCATTCTCCTCTGACCTCTAGCATCAACAAGGCATTTTCGCCCACAGGACTGCCGCATACTGGATGTTTTTCCCTTTTCACACCATTCTTTGTAAACCCTAGAAATGGTTGTGCATGAAAATCCCAGTAACTCAGACCGGCCCGTCTGGCACCAACAACCATGCCACGCTCAAAATTGCTTAAATCACCTTTCTTTCCCATTCTGACATTCAGTTTGGAGTTCAGGAGATTGTCTTGACCAGGACCACACCCCTAAATGCATTGAAGCAACAGCCATGTGATTGGTTGATTAGATAATTGCATTAATGAGGAATTGAACAGGTGTTCCTAATAATCCTTTAGGTGAGTGTATATATATATATATATATATATATATATATATATATATATATATATATATATATATATATATATATATATATATATATATATATATAATTAATTAACAAACTAATATTAAAATGAAAATAAAATATAAAAGCTAATTTAAAATATTAATAAATATTTCTATACTATAATGGTATATAAATAATACTAAAACATCACTGCACAAATATTACATGATTTATGTTCAAAATTAACATTTAAATGAGTCAATACATTATTAATCCTTCTTCCAAAACGTTTTGCTTACACTGATTCACTATGGTAAGCCTATTATAAGTGTTAATATTTTTAGACGTACCTGGATGTTTCTGCGAGGAATCTCATTATATCTGTGAATAGAGAAAAGTTGTATGGGAGTGGCATAGGTTAGTTGTCACAACGAGCGAGAAAGGTTGACAAGTAGAAGCTAAATCTTGATCCTCCTGGGGAATCATCTGTTTTTTTAAAAAGAAAAAAATGTCTTCTGGCAAAAAAGAGAACACGACAGCTGGTAATAAAACAAGAATCAACATCGGCGTGGCTTTTTGGAGATGGCAAGAACTTGAAATGTTTTAAATGCAATGTGGAAAGTTTTTATTACTCATCAGGTGAGTATGGTATGTTATTGAACAGATAAATTGCCATATGTAGCTCAGTTCATTGTAAAGTATTGTAAAGGGTCATTTCATTATGGTTGTAGTGCTGTCCTGGTACAGTCTATTAATGTGTATAGCTACAGTAATGTCTTCAGCTAGTCAGCTTGAGATTCTTTCCATCTGAAATGGTTATATCTCTTAAGCCTAGAAGTGAATGTTTTATGAGCAGTAGGATGGCATATTCATCCGCACAGTCTCGCAGAACCAAAGCAATGTTCTTCCACTAAATGCATGCAGTTTTGTTCTTTAACCGCTAGAGGGCCAAAAGTTACATAGTGTTGCTTTAACTTATACTGATAATTATTTTTAAATCTAAAGAAGAAAATATTTACTTTTACCCGATATGTATTTTTATATTCACACTGCTTAGCAACATGTGGACTCAGTTGTATATTCTCCCATTCAGAGTGCTTTTTGTGTCGCTTCTCAAGGTAGTAGACATTGAGGCAGCTTGTGGAACTGTGCTATTTGTATAGCCCACATAACAAAACTGTACACAAACACACAACTGGCACAGCCAGGTGGGTCAGGACAAGCCTGTACTATATCCTCTTGCCTTCCCGTTTCAGACGAGTACAGAGGGGGTGTGAGACAGAGGGCTCTGTCTGTATCTAAAGCCTGCTGGGAAAGGCCATACTCTCATCTCCCACACAGTAGAATGCATATGCACCAAAATCCTCTTCACTTTAAAACAACCTTCCCCTTCAGCCTCCTCCGGTACTACCGACAGGGAGGGAGTGAAGTTCTGGTCGTCTGATGAAGCGTGTCCTTTGGTCTACCTTTGCTGGGGATGGTGACCTTAGCTGTGGCTTTGAGAGATGCCTTGTCCCAGAGCATTGTGGATACTCTAAGACTGAGTGACACACACAGCATGTAAGCACTTAGTGAACCATGTGATCCATGTCACTGAGTTAATGGGAAACACGGACACACAAATATCTGAATATAAATCCACTGACATTACCATGCACTGATGTTTACATACAAGAGTTTTCAGCTAAAAAGCTGCATTACTACTGAAAGAGTGACCATGATGCATTTTGGTTCAGAAAATTCATGTCTATTGTGATTTTACCCTCTACCAAGTTTAAAGTCCAAGTGAACCAGAAGTAGCAAGTGAGTTTTCTTCAGTGCTGTGACGTATTTCTAAGTGAAATAGAATATTGAATAGAGGGCAGGGTTTTACTTCAGCGCTCCTCCTCTCCATCTCGTGCTCATAGCAGACTAACGGTTGGAGGGGAGTGGTTAAGCATTTTCAATTATTAATTATTAATTATTTTATTATTATTTTGGTGCTACCTAACTAGAGAAAAAGGCTGCTGTCTTCCCTTTTGCCAAATAGGTAGGAAAACGTCATTACCCATAATGCACTAGGCATGTTCCCGTCCAAGGCCACTCCCACTAGTCTGTTATGGATACTTAACAGAGTCAAATACTGCCTTGTTTTAGTAGGATATACTTCTTAGCAAACTTTTAGTCATAATGGTGTCGACTTGTTTTGCTCCCGGGTGCAAGAATTCAAAGAGAACGTTTAGCGGGAACGAGTTACTTTCAGTTTCCAGTGGAGGATCCAGCACATTGTAGGCAGTGGCTAAAGGCCTGCAAAGAGTAGGAAAGAACGCCATAACGGAAAATCTGAAAAACCTCTGTGTTTGTAGTCAACATTTCAAACTGGATGACCACAAACACAGTGTTTCATCCAAAAGGAGGGGAAAAACTGCCACCCAACCCCCGACCAGAACATCTCCTACAGGTAAGAAAGCTGTTGCCATAGCGTTCCATTTTTACCATAACACCATGTCCTAACTACATGCGACATGATAAGAGTCCAGCGACAAGGTCCACACCAGAGATGCGACTAATCAATCAATAACCACAGCCAATCAGAACAGCGTGTGGGCGGGCTCTCGCGGCAAGTGATTGCACCAGAGATTGTTCTTGACAGCACTCGCAAGGAAATGGATAAGTACATAATCAAATTCACAAATATTACGCCATTTAAACATTACTAAAAATACATGCTGACTCACTAAAACAATCTTTGTCATAGAATATACTTGTTTGTTCACAGTTTGAACGTTCTTGTTTCCATTTGTTTAATTACAAGATCTGAGGTGAATTATCCATTGTTGCTATTATTAGTACGACTACGTAACAAAGCTGGGAGCACTAAATGATATTCAAAGTCACATTGTACGCTTTTAACATTAAATAAAGCACATAAACGTTACCTGAGATTGTGTTTTGTGTTGTCGTTCCAGCCGCAGAAATAGAAGCCGTTTCTAAAATATAATCATCGCGTGTCGCCGTAGCGGCTGGTTAGGACAAAAACTCTAATTAACGTGGAAAGTATACCTTACCTTTTATTAGCGGCGTCGCGTGTAGTTAGGACACGGTGTAATGCTTTTGAAAGAGTAGGCCTATATACACAGTATTCTACTATACAAGTGATACACCTACACTTATATGAACTTTTCTGCCCTCTTGTCAATCCAAACATCCACGAAAGTTTAATCTGTGTTTTTCACGAAAACGAGCTGTCAAAGGTGGCAGACTTTTGCTGAGAAATAACAGTGAATTTCTCTGTCTAGGTAACACAGAGTATGAGGAAAGATTGTTCATTTCCATATACTACAGACAATATAACAATACAAAGCGGGTTGAAAATCAGCATAGTTACACTTCAAAGGAAGTAATGAGAGTTTGTCAAATTTATATTACTAAATATGGCAGATTTTGCTAAATCTAAAGCTCAAGTAAACACTTAAGAGATAAAAAAGGTGATTTTCTCTCAAAAAATATAACCAAAAAAAGGATATATATATATATATATATATATATATATATATATATATATATATATATATATATATATATATAATATGAGGGTCAAGGGCGTGGCGCTTACATTTTCTGTCCGATTGCATTATTTATTTATTTTTCAGTTAAAAACTGGTTTAAATGCATAAAAGATACCATATAGTACCTCTCCCATGTATGTACTCACTTTCATTTTTCAAAAAACATTAGTTATTTGTAATTTTTCTGTTATTTAAATTGTCAAAATGTCATGTGGTGCGACCGTCCGGCCATAACTTGTTTTGGAAACATCTTTGAAATTATTCTCAATGTATTCAAATTTATTTTCTTCACTATTTGGCATGATTTCCAAAGTGTTTTGTAATCCTGCTCAAAATTGCAAAGCATTTGTTTTTTTATTTCTTTCAAAATGAAATATCATGTTGATATAATATTATATAACGACCATCAAGAAACTACCAATTTTTGGACTTTTATGTTGAAATCCAATTAAAGATGGGAAGTTGCATCATATATCATATGCCAAGGACCCATTGAAGCAGCAAACATGTTTGTAACTCACTCTCAAATTTGAAAAAAAAAAAGAAAAAAAACTTTTTAACGGCTGGTATGCAGTTACCATATTTGGATATCATGTGGTGCGACCTCAAAAAAACAATGAGTATTTATTTATACAAATATATATATATATATATATATATATATATATATATATATATATATATATATATATATATATATATATATATATATATATTTTATTATAAAGTTTAATAGTGACCTTTTGTGGGAATCTAGCTTGTTTTGTTTAGGTGGCCAATTCTATGCCTGTAAATTTTGAGTGAATTTAAAAATATCATGTGGTGCGACCACTGCAGAGTGTTTTCCATGATATGTTTCCATGATGTGCTTTTATATTCAATTGATGGTTTATATATGTAAAGTTTTAGTATTAAACTTTATTTTAGTATTATTTGGAATAGATTTGTATCCAATTTGGGTCATTTACAAACATTTCAGACAGTTTATTTTTAATTTTTGTACACTATGAGAAATAAATAAATAAAATAATTTAGACTATTAATTTCATTTTAGTATTTATTTATAACTATTTACGTCTATTTTAACAGATGCCACTGCCAAGCAAAGCGTGTTAACTCTGACCCTGAAGCAAGAGCAGAGTATCTTGCCAGGAGAATAGGAAGGTGTGTTAAAAAATCAGCAGCATGATGATGATCAAATTTAATTAAATGTTTGTTCACAAGAAGGCCACAAGTGTGACCCTGGACCCCTGCCTTTAAAGTTGTACAAATGAAGTCCTTAGCAATGCATATTACTACTAATAATACATTTTTTATATACTCATATATAGGAAATTTACAAAATATCTTCATGGAACTTGATCTTTACTTAATATCCTAATGATTTTTGGCATAAAAGAAGTGAATCATTTTGACTCATTGCTGGCTATTGCCATAAATATACCCGTGAGACTCATGACTGGTTTGTGCTCCAGGGTCACAAATGTGCATTTACTTAAAACTGTTCATGACAAGACGTTATTACATGATTATACATGGTTCTGATTCAAATTAAATCAAAATTATTATTTTTCCATTGTCTCCGTTGTCAAGTTAAATGAAATGTTGCATTTTTTTGCAATTTGATTTGTTTCTTTATGTTCATTAAAACAATTATGTGAAATTAATAAAATATGGTTAAATCTTTTTTTGTATGAAATGTACTGTTTATTGATCTCTTTAAATATATTTTTAATAGTATTTGAGATCTTCATGTCATTTGGAGCGACCACTCAATAATAGCAATAACTGTATTAAATTAAAAATAAAATATCTAATTACTATGGCTGAAATTTGAATCACTGATACAGAATGCTTAAGTGAATGGTATTTTTAAAACATTTTTATCAGTTTTATGCAATTTACAAGAAAAATAAGTCTGTTAACTACATTTAAGAAGGCAACTCTGAAATTAAAAACAAAAATGTGAAATCATCTTTTGCAAAAACTCAAAAGAAATGCTAATACTTTGTTTATAAACACTTTAATTACTGAGAACTTGTAAAAAAAAATGTTAAGCATGTTAAGGAAATAAATTAATTTTAAGATAAATCACGGTCGCACCGCATAAAGAGTTCTTAAGGCCACGGCCAATTCATCTAGATGAAAAAACAGTAAAATCACTTTTGAAATTTGAATATGAATTTATGTGTACACAACATTCTTAATGTTTGAACAATTTCAATAGATATTATTATTTTTGTATTTTAAAATTGTATATAAAATCATATATATATATATATATATATATGAAGGTCTCTTATGCTCACATAGGATGCATGTATTTGATCAAAAATCTGTAAAATTGTAATATTGTGACATTATTATTATAATTTAAAATAACTGTTTTCAATCTTAATATATTTTTTAAAACGTAATTTATTCCTGTGATGGCAAATCACAGTTGGAGTTTTCGGCAGCTATTACTCCAGTCTTCAGTGTCACATGCCCCTTCAAAAATCATTCTAATATGTTGATTTGGCACTCAAGAAACATTTCATATTAATATCAATGTTGAAAATAGTTGCGTTGCATATTTTTGTGGAAACTCTGATATATATGTTTTTTTTTTTTAAGATTCTTTGATTAATAGATAGAAATTTTAACATTTCAACACAAATATTTATATTTGTTTCCACACAGGTTTCCCAAACACTCCAAATGCATTTTGTCCTGCCTGTCTTCCAGTGCGCAGAAAAAAACAGGTAGTCCAAATGGCTTACTTTTAGTTGTCTTTGCATTATCAAATAATATTTGATTAACATAAAAAAAAAACTCATCATCTTTAAATTAAATTTACATTTTGAAACACTGCTTTCAGTCTGCTAACATGATCTTATGATCATAAACATCATCATTTACACCAGGTAAACAGACAGAACCCTTTTGCACCCCTGGTTTCAGACTGATGACGTGAGTCATTTCGAGCACTTTAGCCTTGCAGCCAGGTGCCTCTAGACACTGTGGGCAAGAATCTCACACAGACTCGCACACAATCAACAGACTGAGTCAGTGGCATTACTGCAATTATCCAGTTAGCCATTGTGTGTATTAGTCAGTGTGCACCTACACCTCTTGAGCACATATGGCTGTTGAATGAGACTCCATGGTGCTGCTTAAACCTTCTTCACACATAGCAGACAGACACAGGGAGGGGCTTGAGAGATTATGGTTAAATTACATATATGCTCCGAGCTTTATTTATAAAGCTTTCCTTCTTTAAAATCTTGCTAAACAGCTTGAATGTACAACTAGCACAAGTGATAAGAGAGTGGCTTTCTTCCTCCATATTGTCTGTCTTAACTCCAGCTTTGCCAAACCTTCTGAAAAGACTAGCATATGTTTATTCTGACCCATCAAGGTGAGCTGCCAATCCAAAGGTTGTTCCAAAATTCTTAAAGGGATAGTTCACCCAAAAATGAAAATTCTGTCATTAATTACTCACCCTCATGTCGTTCCAAACCCGTAAGACCTTCGTTCATCTTCGGAACACAAATGAAGATATTTTTGATGAAATCCGAGAGCTCTCTGACCCCTCCATAGACAGCAATTTAATGAACACTTTCAAAGCCCAGAAAGGTAGGAAAGACATCAATAAAATAGTCCATGTGACTCCAGTGGTTCAACCTTAATGTTATGAAGCGACGAGAATACTTTTTGTGCGCAGAAAACAAACAAAAATAACGACTTTATTCAACAATTTCTTCATGTCTGTGTCAGGCTCCTACTGTGTTGATGTAGTAAACACAGTGCAGCGCTTCCGAGTTATGTCAGAGCTAGAACAGAACGCTGGCTTACCACTGGCCGAAGCTGTTCACGTGAGCAGCAGGAAGCATGCGTGTGATGCTGTCGCAGGAGCGTGACCCTAACCCTGACTGACACAGACGTGAAGAAATTGTTGAATAAAGTCGTTATTTTTGTTTGTTTTTTTCACACATAAAGTATTCTCGTCGCTTCATAACATTAAGGTTGAACCACTGGAGTCACATGGACTATTTTATTGATGTCTTTCCTACCTTTCTGGGCTTTGAAAGTGTTCATTAAATTGCTGTCTATGGAGGGGTCAGAGAGCTCTCGGATTTCATCAAAAATATCTTCATTTGTGTTACGAAGATGAACGAAGGTCTTACGGGTTTGGAACGACATAATGGTGAGTTATTAATGACAGAATTTTCATTTTTTTGGGTGAACTAACCCTAATTACTTTTGTACAAGCTGTAAATAAAAAAGGAATGCAATAATTTACAAATCTCATAAACTTATATTTTATTCACAATAGAATATAGATAACATATCAAATGTTGAAAGTGAGACATTTTGAAATGTCATGCCAAATATTGGCTCATTTTGGATTTCATGAGAGCTACACATTCCAAAAAAGTTGTGACAGGTAGCAATAAGAGGCCGGTAAAGTTAAATGTACATATAAGGAACAGCTGGAGGACCAATTTGCAACTTATTAGGTCAACTGGCAACATGATTGGGTATAAAAAGAGCCTCTCAGAGCAGCAGTGTCTCTCAGAAGTCAAGATGGGCAGAGGATCACCAATTCCCCCAATGCTGCGGCCAAAAATAGTGGAGCAATATCAGAAAGGAGTTTCTCAGAGAAAAATTGCAAAGAGTTTGAAGTTATCACCATCTACAGTACATAATATCATCCAAAGATTCAGAGAATCTGGAACAATCTCTGTGCGTAAGGGTCAAGACCAGAAAACCATACTGGATGCCCGTGATCTTCGGGCCCTTAGACGGCACTGCATCACATACAGGAATACTACTGTAATGGAAATCACAACATGGGCTCAGGAATACTTCCAGAAAACATTGTCGTGAGGACAAGGACAACCCAAGTTGTTCTCAGCGCTCAGTTCAGAAGCCTGCATCTCTGATGGTATGGGGTTGCATGAGTGCGTGTGGCATGGGCAGCTTACACATCTGGAAAGGCACCATCAATGCTGAAAGGTATATCCAAGTTCTAGAACAACATATGCTCCCATCCAGACGTCGTCTCTTTCAGGGAAGACCTTGCATTTTCCAACATGACAATGCCAGACCACATACTGCATCAATTACAACATCATGGCTGCGTAGAAGAAGGATCCGGGTACTGAAATGGCCAGCCTGCAGTCCAGATCTTTCACCCACAGAAAACATTTGGCGCATCATAAAGAGGAAGATGCGACAAAGAAGACCTAAGACAGTTGAGCAACTAGAAGCCTGTATTAGACAAGAATGGGGCAACATTCCTATTCCTAAACTTGAGCAACTTGTCTCCTCAGTCCCCAGACGTTTGCAGACTGTTATAAAAAGAAGAGCGGATGTCACACAGTGGTAAACATGGCCTTGTCCCAACTTTTTTGAGATGTGTTGATGCCATGACATTTAAAATCAACTTACTTTTCCTTAAAATGATACATTTTCTCAGTTTAAACATTTGACATGTCATCTATGTTGTATTCTAAATAAAATATTGAACTTTGAAACTTCCACATCATTGCATTCTGTTTTTATTCACAATTTGTACAGTGTCCCAACTTTTTGGAATCGGGTTTGTATTTTACAGAAGCATACATGTAGCTATGTCTCATTTCGAGAAGGCTGTATCCGTAGAATGTATCATTCATGGAGAAGGCAATCCCTGAATGCATTGTGGCAAGTGCATCCAAGACAGTGGAGGCAAGTGGATTAATTTTTACTTTTTTGAGTACCTTATTTTGTTACATTTTACGGATCATATATAGTGTAGGAGAATATTGAGCTCATACCCAGGAAGGAAAAATATCAAATTTGATTCTTAACACAGTGTTTCCCAACCACGATTTTCCACTCTCTCATTTTGCATGTGTCCCTAATCAAACACACCTGATTCAAATGATCATCTTATTAGTGGAGACTCAAAGACCTGAAATGGGTATGGCAGATAAAGGAGACATGCAAAATGTGCAGTGTTGGTGTGCCTCCATGATCGTGGTTGGGAAACACTGTCTTAACATGATTTTTCAGAAAAATTATGTATGGATATTTAAAGGGTCAGTTCACCCAAAAATGAAAATTCTGTCATTAATTACTCACCCTCATTTCGTTCACACCCATAAGATCTTTGTTCATCTTTGGAACACAAATTAAGATATTTTTGTTGAAATCCGATGGCTCAGGCAGCAATGACATTTCCTCTCTCAAAACCCATAAAAGGTACTAAAGACGTCGTTACAAAGTCCATCTCACTACAGTGGTTCTACAATAATTGCATGACGCGGCGAGAATAGTTTTTGTGCACAAAAAAACAAAACAAAATAAAGACTTCATTCAACAAGTTCTTGTCTTCCGTCTGGACCTCTGACGTGAACTCACGAAGCACCACGACGCATACGCGAGAATATGACATAGAGCCGGCGTTCTTTTGAATTCTATGTTGATTGTGCTGACATATTTACAAAGACTGTTTGATGTACAGAACGATCAATGTAGAATTCAACAGCTCAGCGCGTCTTCCTTTGCTTGTAAACAAAGTTCCTGGCTTCCGGGTCATGTGTCATATTCTCGCGCATGCGTTGTGGTGCTTCGTGAGTTCACTTCAGAGGCCCAGACGGAAGACAAGAACTTGTTGAATAAAGTCGTTATTTTTTTTTTTTTTTTCTCGTCGCGTCATAAAATTATTGTAGAACCACTGTAGTGAGATGGACTTTTTAACGACGTCTTGAGAGAGGAAATATTGCTGCCAGTGGAGGCCTTTCTGAGCCATCGGATTTCAACAAAAATATCTTAATTTGTGTTTCCGAAGATGAACGAAGGTCTTACTGGTGTCGAACGACATGAACGTGAGCAACAATATAAAAGTTACTCTTACGTTTAGTTTATAAAAACTATCAAAGATTTAACAGCAATACGTGTACCATGACCTGAAGAGGTCCTTTGCTTGCAAAACCAGTGCAAACTATCAATCAGAGAGCAGAAGGCATGTAGAAGATTGTGTACAACAGTTTTTTTCGGACCTGTTTCACCAACAAAGTGAACAGCAAGGCTGGTCCTACAGCTAAACCAGCCTGGACCGGCCTTGAAATTCATATTAGGCTATGCTGGTCTTTTCAGCAGGGATCTTAAAGAGGGACTCGTGTTAGCAGAGGTGACAAGGAGGTGCTGGGTAAAGCAGCATTTGTGTGGATGCTTGTGAGCCGTCTGCACCCCCTCCTCTCCTCTCCTGTTAAGCGGCTGCACTGCAGACTGTTAAAGACCCGGGCTTTCTTCTCATATCTGAACCCTGCACTAACGCCCTTTCTTTCTCTCCCTGCCTCATTCTCTCTTTCTCGCTCTATCCAGCTTTGCTTTTAACTCCACGCTAGTGGAGACTGTTTGTTGACACTGAGGCATATCGACAGAGATGTGTGAATGACAAACCGTGCTGTGGGTTTCTCTGCTTTCCCCCTCCTCTCTCTCTCTCGCTCTCTTTTTCGCACTCCCTTTCTCCCTCTTTCTCACACTCATTTCACTCTCTCTCTCACGCCTCTTAGCTCCCTCTCTCTCTCTCTCTCTCTCTCTCTCTCTCTCTCTTGCTCTCTCTCTCTCTCTCTCTCTCTCTCTATCTCTCTCTCTCTCGCTCTCTCTCTCTGCGAGATACATTATTCAAGCCAGGCAGTTAAAGTAGGTCACACCGCCATAGCCTTCAAACACGCCTGGATCGGGGAGGTAGCAGAGGCATGTGCACACAAATATACACACACAACACGTTCTCTCTCACACACAGAGCTGCTGTCTTTTCCAACTCCCTTGTTCAGAATTTTCACCAAACCACTGATTGAAGTATGGAGTTCAATAGCACAAAAACAGGGCAATAGTGCAGGAATAAGTGGGGGTTGGGGTGTTTGTGCTTGTGGAATCACCATTCGCTGCATATAGAGGAAATTCATTTGACTACAGGGAGTCTGCGGAAACACTGAGAGGTGGAATACAATGATAGATATGTCTATCTATCTATCTATCTATCTATCTATCTATCTATCTATCTATCTATCTATCTATCTATCTATCTATCTATCTATCTATCTATCTATCTATCTATCTATCTATCTATCTATCATCCATTTATCTCTCTGTTCATCCAACTATCTATCTAGCTATCCATCCATCTATGTCTATCTGTCTATCCATCTGTTTATCTATCTATCTTTCCATCCATCTATCATCTCTCTCTCTATCCATCCATCCTTCCATTTATTGAGAGGTAGAATCCACCCATCTGTCCATCCATCATCTATCTGTCCCTCCATCCATCTGTCTATCCATCTGTCCATCCAACTATCTATCTATCTATCTATCTATCTATCTATCTATCTATCTATCTATCTATCTATCTATCTATCTATCTATCTATCTATCTATCTATCTATCTATCTATCTATCTATCTATCTATCTATCCTTCCATTTAGAGGTAGAAGAATCCACCATCTGTTCATCCATCCATATTTCTGTCCATCCAACTATCTATCTAGCTATCCATCCATCTATGTCTATCTGTCTATCCATCTGTTTATCTATCTATCTTTCCATCCATCTATCATCTCTCTCTCTCTCTATCCATCCATCCTTCCATTTATTGAGAGGTAGAATCCACCCATCTGTCCATCCATCATCTATCTGTCCCTCCATCCATCTGTCCATCCAACTATCTATCTATCTATCTATCTATCTATCTATCTATCTATCTATCTATCTATCTATCTATCTATCTATCTATCTATCTATCTATCTATCTATCTATCTATCTATCTATCATCCATTTATCTCTCTGTTCATCCAACTATCTATCTAGCTATCCATCCATCTATGTCTATCTGTCTATCCATCTGTTTATCTATCTTTCCATCCATCTATCATCTCTCTCTCTCTATCCATCCATCCTTCCATTTATTGAGAGGTAGAATCCACCCATCTGTCCATCCATCATCTATCTGTCCCTCCATCCATCTGTCCATCCAACTATCTATCTATCTATCTATCTATCTATCTATCTATCTATCTATCTATCTATCTATCTATCTATCTATCTATCTATCTATCTATCTATCTATCTATCTATCTATCTATCATCCATTTATCTCTCTGTTCATCCAACTATCTATCTAGCTATCCATCCATCTATGTCTATCTGTCTATCCATCTGTTTATCTATCTTTCCATCCATCTATCATCTCTCTCTCTCTATCCATCCATCCTTCCATTTATTGAGAGGTAGAATCCACCCATCTGTCCATCCATCATCTATCTGTCCCTCCATCCATCTGTCTATCCATCTGTCCATCCAACTATCTATCTATCTATCTATCTATCTATCTATCTATCTATCTATCTATCTATCTATCTATCTATCTATCTATCTATCTATCTATCTATCTATCTATCTATCTATCTATCATCCATCCATTTGTCCATCTATCCATCTGTTTATCCATCCATCCATCCATCCATCCATCCATCCATCGGTTTATCTGTCATCCGTCCGTCCGTCCGTCTATCCATCCATCCTTCCCTTTATTGAGTGGTAGAAGAAAATCATGAAAATTAAATCCATATGTCTGTCTATCCATCCAACTATCATCTATCTATCTATCTATCTATCTATCTATCTATCTATCTATCTATCTATCTATCTATCTATCTATCTATCTATCTATCTATCTATCTATCTATCTATCTATCTATCTATCTATCTATCTATCTATCGCTCTGTTGTTTACATTCTGTACATATGTACATAACTGTATGTGTGTATATATAAATATACACAGTATATTTGTATATAATCTATATGTGTGTGGGTGTGCATTTCTTATGTATTCTGTGCACACAAATAAAGAACAACACCAACTGAAAGAAAAACTTAACATACTTCCACAAAGAAGACAACAATTTGTTCCATCTAACATTCACTTCCTGTTTACAAAGCTTCATATGCTTTCTCCAATACCATTCACAGTAGAACCGAGCCAACACAAGCTATAATCATAAGAAAAACGCAATATGGTGGATGAAACAGACATAGGAAGACACTCACACACATATTCAAACACGCACACATACACTGGAATGCTAAGACCAGCACCTGTCACTGTCACATGGCATCCAAACCCAAAGCTGATGATGGCAGTTCGGTGAATGGATCTGAACCACCCTGCCTCAGCCAACCCCTCACACCTCTGACACACTCTACCCTTTCTCTCCACCTCTCTGCAGCAAATGAGTGTGAGAAACGCTCCCTCCTCTCTCCTCCATCATCATCTCTCCAGCAGGCCATCTGTCAGCGCTAATGAATGCACACTCATTTGCATGGCTGATGAGCGCTCCTCGTTTGGCGCAGCCTGAACGGAAGGTCGCGTTCTGTCGCTTCTGCAACAGCAAATTTTGGCAGTGAGAAAGGAGAGGGAGAGAGAAAACGAGGCAAAGACCTACAGAGAGATTAATGATGGAGACGACGAGAGGAAAGAGAAAGAATAGTGAAAACGGATCCGTAGAAGATCTACATCTTTGTTACATATCATTTTTTAACATGCCTCCGCTAATTTATATTCATTATACTAGTGTTGCTTTCCTCACATACTTCATATATGTATTTTTTATGCATGTGTTGATCTAAATCACTGCGAGTAGGCCCATGTGTATGTGTGTGTGTCTGTGTGTGAGTGTGTCACAGCCCTACACACCGTCTGTGGAAATAAATCAGCTCCTATGAGGCTTCCCAGCCTATCACAATGCATTTGTCTCTTTCACTAGGGAAGACATGTCTGCACCCCTCCGCTCCTCTCCCTCGCTGCCTCAGCTCTTTCCCTTAGCGTGTATGTGTGTGTGTGTACATGTCTCCTCCAGTCTCCTCTCCTCCCAGCCTCCCCTGCCTTTCTCCTTTAATTACCGCTCTTTCCTCCCTCCACCCACCCCGACCCCCACCCCCAAATCCCTTGCTCTCCATGGCAGAGGCTGCTCTCGTTCCCCTTGCCTCTTTCCGCCTGTCTCCTCACTTCCCACCACAAAGCCTGTTTCTGTTGGTCCTAGAGCAGTGTTTTTCATTTTCTCGGGTTTAGGATTAAGAATTTGATTTCTGATCCCACACCATCTCTCGCAGAACGCCGAGATCTGTTGGATCGGAGGGTCCAGACAGGCTCCTTAGAGCACTGCGGCTACGAGAGCCTCGTTATTGGTGTGATTTGAACGTGCGTGTGTGTGTGAGTTTGTGTGTACGCTCACGACTGCATTCGGAGTCTATCGATCGATCTCTTTTTCCAGGCAGACAAGGCGTAGGCCATTCTAAGAAACCCACTATGGCACGTGCACATTGAACGACGCATGTCGCATGTTCCTCGCTTAAGAGAAAGCCGGCGTCATGCATTCATAGTCACAATGGTTAGCCTTGCTTGTGAATACTGAAAGTGAGAGACATGGTTTCTGGGATATCGGCCAAGTACATATGCATTTTGTTTAATGGGAGTCTGCTCTCATGTGCATAATTGCCACAGGGTTGCGTTTCACAGCGGCCCCACTCGAGCAATGCCCATGAGGAACAGCACCCTTCACGCCTGTCCCCAGCACCGGCGTTTTAGACACTCTCCCTTTCCATTAATTAGCTTCTCCATTTTCTGTTGGCCACTCTGACATTTTCCTGCTGCTAATTCACTGATTAAACCTATTAACGTGATTAGGGAGGCATTTCCAAGACAGCTGCCATTATATGCGCCACGCCGTTGAGAGGCAACCAGGCTGCCTTGTTTTTCTGAGGTTTGCTTGCATGGGTAGAGAGAAGACAGGAAAAAAATCAGAGATAAACTGCTGTATTTGATTTTTTATTTCAGCACCAGGAGCTGTCCAGAGTTCCCCCTTGTTTCAGCACCAGGAGCTGTCCGCTTGCGTTTCAGCACTTGGGGATCTCCAGATTCTACAAAAAACGAGACATAACAATGGTAGTTGTCCTAAAATGCTTTTCAAAACCTGTTCAACAATTTTGAAAAGCACCGGAATTTTTCATGCTCATCCTTATGCATCTTGGTTTTGATTAAAAATAGAACTCAGCTAAATCAATTGAGATTTTATTGAAAGAGTTTATAAATGAAGCCATTGTCAGCAGGGATTTAACGCAGACGTGGCCGTTGTATACCACAGTGTTTGCTTAATTTTCAATGAGGCACATTTTACTGGCACATAATTCATATTCTATATCAAATACAGACACCCACACTACTGCGCACGCTAGCGCACTCATATGGCTTTGTAGACTCTGTAGTCTGTGGGGAGAGCAGAGCAGGGAGTGACTAGAAACAGACTGTCTACGGCTGAATTAATATGGGAGAGACTGATTAAGGTTATACATTTCCAGCCTGCCCTTTGTTCTCTGGCTTTGGGCAGACTGGGTTTGTTTATTTTGCGATACAGTTCCTATTTCCTTTAGTTTTTTTGGCCTGGTAGCCTTCGCGTCTCCTAAGCAGAGGGTCCGTGCTGTCTGTCTGTCGGTCAGATGAGGTGGGTAAGTCTGGCTCTGCATGCTCCACACTCGCTGCTGCTGCAGTGTCGTGTCGCTTCTGGAGACTGGCTCACACTTCTCTCCTCTACCGCCTCACACATTCTGCTCACAGCTCCATCCCTACGCTCCAACTCTCTCACTCCCCTCCTCCCTGTCTGTCTGTGTCTCTCCCTCCCTCCCTTCCTCTCTCTCTCTCTCTCTCTCTCTCTCTCTCTCTCTCCCTCCCGCTCTTTCTACTGCCTCTCCAGAGCGGCTGCAGTTCCCTGCTCCTCCACTCTCTCTCCCTCCATCTCTCTTAGTGCTGGCGGAATACCGAGCTCAGACAAAGAAAGCTTAGGAGAACAGAGGAGAGAAGTGAAAGAGTGTGCTTTGAGGGGTAGAAAGAGCGTTTTAAAGAGAAAAAGAGAAAGACGGGTGCAGACTTTCAGACCTACGGTGTATGAGGAGACAGAGAGAGGGAGAGAGAAAGACAGTGTCGCCATTTCAGTAGGTTTCACTTTGTTTACTTCTTGTTCTACTTGTTTAGCCACGCTGGCATGCCGTGGCCTCATAATCTATGTTCGTTTACGAACAAGGAGTGTGCATGTTTGTCTGCGTGCATGTGTGTTTAAGAGAGGAAGACGTTCTAATGCGTTCATGAAGACATCACTTTTGCATTCCAACACACAGGGCTGCAGAGTAGCTGTCTCACAAAGTAAGCTCCGCTACCTCTTTGCCTTTCGAACTGCAATGCTATGTGAAAAGCTATCTGACCGACTAATGGTTGTTCCCAACTACATATACGCATGACACTCAATAATTAGCGACCATAAAATTGATTTTATTTCCTTAGTCTGACATTTGATTCTTATGTAATACTTTTAAGCAAATCGTGATTTTGAACACTCATCTCTTTTGGCTAATAGTGCATGTTTCGGGGCCAAATGAAATGTCTGTCTTAAACATCTTCACCTCAGGAGAATGACTGTGTGACTCTGAAAGTTGAGTGATTTGAAGTTGAATGCGAGTTGCGGCAGGGCTTTGCTGGATGGGGCTGTTGTAGATTTACCTGTGGAACAAAGAGAAGAGTTGCTTGTACAACTGGGGCTCATTAAACAGCCACTAATAATGCAGCCATAGGTGTGAATATATTGCACAGAGGTGTTATATAATGTCAACCAGTGGCATGACACAGGCCGATGTGATTTAGTATGCACTGGACCTCAGTCATGGAGAATTCATATTTGTTTCCTTTATTATCAAACCACAATAATAATATGAATAATAATAATTATTATTATATTATTAATTATTATAATACTTTTAATTGTATTACTATTGTTGTGGCTGTTACTTGTATAAAAAATAATTTACTAGTTATTATTATAAATACTATACTTTTTTAAAGTATGTAATTTATAATGATTAACTTTTATTATTTGTATTATTATCATTATTTAAATATGATAATAGTTATAATAATAAACAATGTTTTAATAGTTAATATCATTAAGAAATCTTAAAATCAACTAACAATAATATGAATTATAATTAAAATTGAATAATTAAATAATTGAATTATAATTAAAGCTTAATTTATAATAATAATAATCATTCTTGTTAGTTGGTTGTGAGATTTCTTAATGATATTAATGAAATGTTTGCATAGATTACCGGGGTGTGCAAATCTCACAAAGAATGATAGAAGCCAGTGCCTCAGTGCATCAGTGATGGAGTATAATTCTAGAGAAGATTTTGTGCATTATTCATATGTACAACCATCTGAACACATGTTTATGCAATGATGGGTGATATTGTTGACTGGGGGTGTTTTTACGGTTGCCCTTTTCTGCTGATCTGAAAACAGTCAAATGTAGTCAAATAATAGCTCAGGAGAAGTTCAGGTGGGAGGTTCTGGACCTGGATCAGCAGTGAGACATCTCAGCAGGAGTTCAGGAGAGAGCTGTCACACTTATGAATACTGTATGTAATCTCACATGATTCCAGTAGATGATCTCATTACTCTTATAATCTTAAAGGTACCTAACGATACTTGTTTAGTTAATCTTACCATGGCAACATTCTTAGAAACGCTGATATGACGGTGACAGTGTCGTTATACACTTGCAATATGAATGCATTTCTGCATTTTTTTTTTTTTTTTTTTTCGTTCTTGTTTTTCCTTTAGCTCCTTGGTTTGGGGAACTAACTGGCTAACTATGACATTAGATCATTGCAACGCTTTAGTAGAGAAATTACCATTTAAAACGGCCTAACTTGTATGCTTTCCTGTCAGCAGAGTGCCGCATTTAGGATCAGAACCTGAGCAGTCTGAGGGTAAGCTTGGGTTAGAGATGGAGAAAGAGTCCTCAGGAGAAGATGTGATTTGTCTGGCTAGAAGCTCCATGACCCCAGAGGGTTTCCTTGCCTCAGTGAGCCATTTATACACAGAGGAAGAGAAAGGCAGTGAGAAAAAAAAGAGAGGGAGAAGGGAAACAGAGAGAAACCTTGCCCATTTCACAATCTTACAGGTTTAATGAGTCGCCAACCAACCCCCACCACCCCTTAACCACCCCATACACACACACACACACACAAACACTAACCACTCTGTCTGATGTGTGGCATTGGCTCAGACAAAAATAGCATCGCTGGTGAAGGCAGCTTGGGAAAGAACAAAATTGGATGGATTTCATTTATGTGTATATTATGTTTAATATACATGCACATTATCCTGACCTCATTTAGTTATGCTTGTATGTTTTGCTCGCTTGTTTTCTAAGTTTGCGTCTTGAGACTAGTTTTCAGATTATTCCGATTTTTTGTAGTGATACAAAAGCACCTGGACAGTTTTTTGTTACATTCATTGGAACGTCAGAGCTGTCCATCTGGGATCAGAATTATAGTCATGATAATGCCATCCCAATGCTAACAATGCATTTTGAGTGCATTTATATATTTAAAAAAAAAAAATCAGCTTGTTATAAAACCAGAAAACACATGAAAACATGATATTTTTGGGACTTTGGGACTCTATACAGGCATGAGAACATTAAGCTGACGTTCAGAATAAAACTGAGGTAAAAATGTATATCTAGGTTGTCAGATTATTTAGCATAATTGACATAAGATTGTGCATGTAAATGAACTCATTGTTATACTGTATTTCTATACCAGGGACTAACATAATGCTAGCATTAAGACAGTGCTAGGCAGCAGATGCTGTCAAAGTGAGTGAGATTTTCTTATTCCAGCCTACCTATCAAACTCACGTAACTCTGCCAAACTCCCGTCCAATTCCCCCTGTTTCTAGCAGATGTTTCTTCAAGCTGGAGTGAGACTCTGGGCTTCTTGGTACTAGCATGGCGCTAAGCAAGCCATTTAATAATATGATTCAGTGTTGAACTTGAAAGCTGTCACACAATCTACTGTGTGTTCAGCACCAAAAAGTTTACAGAAAGTTTAAGCAGCTCTGATGGTATTAATGGTGGAGTTTTGCTGAATCATGTGGTGCTACAGGAATGTTATCGGGCTGACAGACAGGCTTTTATTGGCTGATGAGCATGGCCACACACATACACACCCAGCGGGCCATTCAGTGCTCACACCATGCTCATTAAGAACCACAATATCTCAATTGCTTTTTTTACAGTGTATGAATATTTATATGGGAATTTTTGGCTGAATCAATGAATTTGGTGCTAGCGAGTTACATGACAAAGGTATTCACGCTGCAGTAGTTTGTGATGATGATATAATAAAGATGTCTTGTTCATACATCAAACAATTCTTAAGGATCGTTTACAACAAAAATACATAAAATGTAAAAAAAATGTTTTATATAAAGTTCAGTCATGAAACTCTATTAATCGCTGAATGGTTCTTTCAGTTCTATGACACCAACCAGAGTTACTTCATCATTTATGTGGCTTTATTTATACGGTATCCTAGCCGCACAATACGAGAACTCCTATAATCCCACCTCCTCCCCAGCGCCACCTGTAGAGATCTGCTACGGGGGGTTATATCATTCTGCAGCAGCCTTTCCTTGTTGTTATCTTGACTAAGCTGAACATTATGTATTTGCTCAGCAGCAGCAGGGTAGCAAATCTCGTCCGCCAAAATCAAGCCTATGTACACTCCATGCTCTATGCTAATAAAATGCTGGGTTGAATATATTCACTCCGAGAGTTTAGAAACTTTCCAAAATAAAAGTTTGTGTTTACATAATATATGTGTATAATTATTATGTGTATATATAAATACACACACATGCATATATATATTTAAGAAATATTTGCATGTATATATATATATATATATATATATATATATATATATATATATATATATACATATATATACATACACACACACACACACACACACATTTTCTTATATATATAAATATAACATTTTTCTTAAATATACACATGCATGTGTGTGTATTTATATATACATTATAATTATACACAGTACATACGCATATATTATGTAAACACAAACTTTTAACTTTTATTTTGGATATGATTAAACACAATTAATAGATTGCCCAGCACTAATAAAACTATATATAATTAGTTTATTAATTTATTAATATAATTTGTTTTTATATAATTTATTAATATATATTTATTTTTTTAAACTATATATATATTTTATATTTTTCTTTTTAATAAACCCATTACATATTTGATTTGACAAATGATTTAGCATCACCAAATATCCTTGGCAGACTGCACTAGTGAATGGCAAAGTTTCACTATATTGAAGGCTTGAAAATAAGCATTACTAATAGTGTGCATGAATTGAAAAACATCTTTTATTCTGAGAAGAAAAATCCAATCTTACATTTTTTTAACTTTCCCACTAGTAAATTATCTCTGAACAATGCAAAGTAGAATTCGTAACGAAGATATGAAAAGACCAATGTAGCCTACTGTAGCTCTGAATCAACAGTTGCGTTATGAATAAAGGTGGCTTTTTATATATGTGGGTCATGGTGTAGAGATTATTTGGTACTCTGGAAAGCTATAAATCTAAGAGATTTGATCATATACAAACATTTTATTGTATATGAAGGCTATAACGCTCTTTTAGATTATTCTATTGCCTTTTTCATGGGATGCCCTGATCTATATTAGATGCTACTGTGACCTAGTTGAGTAGAGAGAGGGAGGGAGAGGAAAAAATGAAGAGTGAAACAACGAAAGACAGGGAATGAGAGATTTGTGTGAGGGTGAATAAAACATCCAGGGGTTAGCTCAGGTTAGATCCCAGGATTCAGGATCAGCAGGCATGGAGTGTAAACATATGCATCCTTACCTCTTACCCCTTGTAAACATCTGCAGCCCAGCAGTGTTTCAGGCTAAATTAGGTCCATGAAAGTTTTAAATAACTTAAAGGATTAGTTCACTTCAAAATGAAAATTTACCGACAATTTACTCATCCCTAACTCATCCAAGATGTTCATGTCTTTCTTTCTTCAGTCGAAAAGGATTTTTCTCCACACAATGGACTTCAATGGCATCCAAAATGTTGAAGGTCCAAATCAATGTAGTTTCAAAGGGCTTCAGAGGCTCTACACGATACCAGACGAGGAATAGGGTCTTATATAGCGAAACCATCGGTCATAAAAAAAAAAAAAAAAATCGGTATATTTTTTAACCTAAATTGCTCATCTTCTGCTGCTCTACGGCTCGCCACTGATTGCGTAATCACACCGGAACGGTCACGCTAGGCATAGGCCGAAGTACCGGCCCCATGTTTACAAAGCGCACATGTGAAGACTAATAGAAATGTCCTTTAGCAAAAAAAAAAAAAAGGTAAAGCAACGATGTCGGATGATTTTGAAGTTGAAGATGGAGGGTTTTTTGGTAAAGGGCGTTTGTATTAGTCCTCACACGTTCACTTGGGGCGGTATACTTCCACCTACGCCTAGCGTGACCGCTCCAGCGTGATTACGCAATCCGTTGCGAGCCGAGCAACGCAAGATGAGCAATTTAGGTTAAAAAGTATATACATTTTTTAATTTTTGTTTCTCTAGATAAGACCCTATTCCTCATCTGGGATCGTGCAGAGCCTCTGAAGCCCTTTGAAACTGCATTGATTTAGACCTTCAACATTTTGGTTGCCATAGTAGTCTATAATGTGGAGAAAAATCCTTGAATGTTTTCCTCAAAAAACTTAATTTCTTTTCGACTGAAGAAAGAAAGACACAGACACCTTGGATGAGATGGGGGTGAGTAAAACTAATCCTTTAATATAGCTTCAAAATAGTTTTTTTTTTTTTAAATGGATAGTTTTTCAAGGAAAACAATGACAGCTCATAAATAATAAAACAAACATAATTATAAACATTATAATTGTGCAATATGAGTATAGCAAAATGCACAAGGCTACTCAACAAATAAATAGCTGTATATAATTCAAATAGTTGAAACTCTTTTATAATTCTGCCTGTCTTTTCTTAAAGCTTCCAATAAGACTTATTGATGTGCAAAACAATTGGACTTGTAACAAGATGAACACTGGAATATTTTACAGTATTATGTCACTTTTTCAGTGCTAAAACACTGTATCCCATCCCAGCTTAATATGCAGAGAGTATGTATAGCCATTCGAAAAAATATAAACACTTACTCTGTGGCACTATTGTGCAAAACTTTTGAGATATTTTCTAAAAGTCATTAAAAAAACTATTGCGAAAGGATGGCGTTTCCATTAACCGATGTTATGTGACTAAAACATAATTTTTTCCTTGCGATAAGTCATTCCAAAAATCATGGACGACGGATATCGCAGCCACCGCACTAATCATTATTTTGAATCGAAGGAGACGTAGTTGTGTTATCCAAGCATTAATGGCAAGGAAAGCCCCTTATACTTGGGAGCAGCCAAGTATGAGGTGTTTCTGGGAGGTTAGAGTACGCTATTTCACAGAGGAACTGTGGATTCACAATGATCTTGTGACAGTTACATGCGCCAGGTGACCTGTAAATGCGGAATAAAAATGTTTCCATTGCAGTTTTACGAAATATTCCTTTTTCGAATGATATGAAAAACCACCTCATGTGAGCGTAATTTTTTTTTTGCCAATATATGGGAGTTTTTTGCCAAATTGCCGTGTTTACATTGGCCATATTTCAATTTGTGCAATATGAAGGGTAATGGGAAACGCAGCTAGTGACATGAGTTGGGGATGGGACTATCTTTTTGTTTAGGGGGTGTATTTAGAAAGTTCTTTTGAAAACAGTAGGGTTTCTTTTTGCAGTTCTGTTCAGCGGCGCTCCTTTTCACTACAATCGATAACCAATATGTAAGATGATGCTATACATTTGTATGAAACAAGACAGCACAAGTCTCCGGTGATACGAGAGATATGAAAGTACTGTATTGCTGCTTTAAGTTACCCACATGAGTGGTCCTATATACACTGTTGCTATGGACAACGAGAATATTAAGAAATATCTAATCAGAAACAAGTATTCTAAAGGCTTATAGGCTTATAAACCTTTTTAAGGTGAAGAATGCTTCCTATAACTTTTACCTGCATCCAATCAAATTGTATTTTACCTAAATTTTTCTATCACGTTATAAGCAGCCAAATTACAGTATTTAAATGGCAACATGGACAAGGTGAATGACATGCCCTCATCCCCGAAAACAGCTACTAAACTACTAAAAGGTAAACTCAAATTTGACCTATATTAAACCTTAAATATATAGCGTACTATATTTGACCTGTCTGTCAAATGTAAAATTTAACCAGTATGATTTTCAGAGGGCTGCCATAATCTGATATGGTATTTATCTGAGAGAAACCAGGGGAGATAAGGAAGAGTAACACTTTATTTTGATAGTACACTTTAGACATTCTACTAACTATAAGTAACTTTGCAACTAGCAGTCTTTAGAGCAGAGGTGTAAGTGCTACCTGAAAGCCCAAAAATAATTCCATCACAAGTTACAAGTCACCAATTCCAATACGACTTGAGTTAAAGTCTTAAGCCCTATTCGGACGGTTATTGTTTCTCACGTGGACGTCCATAAAAATACATTTGCATGCCAGCTCAGTGATAAAACTCGTATTCGGATGGCGATTTATTCACGGTGGAGGAGCGAGTTTTGTGATCCTGCGCACCTGGGAACACTGCTCACGTGGTCAGTCGAATGATTGTCTGCTGTAAAAATGTCATATGCTTGGAATAATAAGAATTAAAACATATATAATTTAATAATAGGAAATAAGGTAATACAATGCTGCAAATGTAACCTCTATAAAGTTAATTACTGCCATAATAACGGCTCATTTGAAATGTTTACGTGTTTTTCTTCTCTTTCTCTTTTGAGCGGTGATGAAATATTATTCTTGTAAATACTTTCCACCATTTCAGTAATAAAAGTGTAGGCTAGATCTTTAAAATGCATCCAAATTACAGCGAAGCGCAACGATACGGTGCTCCGCAGTGGTCAAAAAGGGTATAAACAGTTAATTTTGAAGCGATCTGTTCCTGAAAACTCAGAGATGTGGATTCGGACGGCAATTCAATTACCACATGACCTTGGTGTTTGACAAAAAAGTAGGTAATTCGGCTGGGGATTTTTACGCGGGTGGTGGGAGGAAAACACTGACATTCTGGATTCGGATGGCAATAAAATCACTGACTAGCCCCTGTAAATGATGCAAATACCTTACGACAACACGCAAAAAGTCTCTTCAATATAACAGATAAACAAAATGTTAAGTAAAATTACACTTGCGATTCACAACTAACCGCTAATGCACTTGCATTTGCATAAAGTAGCCATGTTGGCAAGTTTAGGTAAGTAAGGTCAAAACGCGCAAGATATAGTACCTTCAATGTATTGTAGATGGCTATATCACTTCTTTTGTAGCAGAAATAAACTGCTGCAGAAACAAAACAGGTGCCGTGTAAAATGTAACAAGTAATTGCATTACTCATTAAAACTGTATTGGAGTAAAGAGTACATATACTTTTTCAAAAATGTAGTCAAGTAAAGAGTAAAAGTTGCTTATATCGTTGACACTCAGTAAAACAGCACAGTAACTAATTACATTTATTCAAATAATTTACAACAATGCATTAGAGTATTAGTAGACTGTCTGCTTAATATCTGCTAACACTTTATTTTGATAGTCCCCAAACAGACATTCTACTGACTATAAGTAATTTTGCAAGTACATGTGAATTTATTCTACTTACCCTAACCTTAACCCTAACGAGAGTTAGCTGACATGTAGTTGTAAATTAATGAGCATTAGCTGACATGTTGTTGCAAAGTTACTTATAGTTAGTAGAATGTCTAAAGTGGACAATCGAAATAAAGTATAACGGAAGGAAGTTACAGATTTGAGTTGAGTCCCAAATGACATCCAGCATCGGAGCATGATAGCTTCTCTCTTTCCATTTTGGAAGGAAAGTTGTGACTGTTGAGTGCATGAAATGTCCAATGTTCCACACTTTTCAGTTAAATAAGTGCATCATTTAGGTATTTGATATGTAAAATCTTGTAATTTTCAGTATGGTCACACCACTCACACTACATATACTGCAAAATGCCATAGACAGTGGTCCTCCCTTCAGACACAAAGTACATGACACACACCCCCAACACACACACACACACACACACAAATAATCCATACCTAACCTAGCCTAATATATATAAAAAGTTCTTAAGCAATTAATGGCAGACACTATGAGTCATAAAATAAGAGAAAATAAAATTACAAGCAACAGGACTAATGAACACAATATAACAAATAAGACTCAAAAGAAAGTAGTGGATCTAGCCTAGTATTCAAGTAAAATACAGATTTATTAGGCTGCTGCCACTTTAAGGTCTAATGTACCAATCACTTCAAACATAACGGAGTGTTAACATGAATACTCACCAAGACGTGTGTGTATTTGACTGTTCAAGCACAATTAGCCACGGAACTCAATTCAGATCGCACGTTGTCTGAGAGGCAGCTTTCAGTGCGAATTCAGTTATCTTGCACAGTTTATGGCGCTTTTAATAACTTATCAAGCATGTTCCGCTTTTTATTTTCTCATTAATTTCTTTATAAATCTAACGTGTGAGTAACTTTAAGCAGTCCTGTGCTGCATGGATACATTCACATACAGCCATCAATTGACACTTGTCTCCAGGATGTCTAGCCCTACTTCACACCTACTTCAGGGGTTTTCAAAGTGTGAAAACCCCTGAAATGGAGCACTTCGAAAACCTCTGAAATAAAAAATAGAGCATAAATAGACAAATTGGGATGCACCTGTGTTCTCACAAATACAGAGTCAATCGTTCTCCAGCTATATCCATGAGTCTACAAATCATTTAATTCAACCCTGCAAGTGAATCTGATCATCGAGACATTGTCAAGTTGGTGGCAGCCTTTGAAAACAAGCAGTGGTCTATAAACTCCCAATAGACTCCCATAGATCCCCCGTCCCCCATAGACCACATACACTCTCCAAATCAGTACTGACCTGATTTGCCCATATATGCACAGTGACTCAGGAAAGCTATCGAGTCTGTGTTGAAAGCGCAATGCATACACATGGCTATCCGATAATGGCGGTGATTCACTCCAATCGGTGAGAGCATCTCACAACATGAGCTGGGGCCACATATGGAGGCCTATTTCCTGTTGCATTTGCAGACCCGTGGAAGGGAGGGGGGAGTAAATGGAGGGGCCTCATCATCTTTCTTTTTGAATGTGAAAAGGATTCCTTTTGTGTGTATGTTTGTGCAGCAGGGGCATTTTCCTTAATAACTAATCTGGGGTGATTACACGAGTTCAGCTCTTAAGAGATCATCTGGTTTCTGCGCACTCTTTTTACTTTGTGTTGTTCTAAAAAGAAAGGAGGATGGAGTACATTAGAGAGCTCAAATGGGCATGAGTATTTTACGTCTGCAGACATAGACACGGGTTGCTGGGGTTGTTGTTGCAGGAGTGTGTTAACGGAATACAAAGCATTCTAAAGAGGTGAACAGGTTCTGCTGCCTTGGCATAGGATGAAGATCTGGCTCTCGGATTTCCAGAAGATGACAGAAGGATGTTTTCGTCTGTGTGTGTGTGTGTGTGTGTGTGTGTGTGTGTGTGTGTGTGTGTGTGTGTGTGTGTGTGTGTGTAAGTGCTGTCTTAATTGCTTTTTAATGTTTATACAATCAGTCACGCTTCCTATTGTGCACTGCAAAAAAACATTGTGCTCAATCAGTCAATCAGTATTTTTGTCTTGTTTTCCTGGAAAAATTTCTAAACATCCTTTAAACAAGATCAAATTACTTTAGAAACAAAATTGCATAGGATATTAAGATGTATTTTCTAGTTTATTTTTCTTTCCCTATTTGAAAATCGTTTTCTTCTCTCTTACAATAAACCTCACTCGTTTAGTTAAACTTTTGCTTAAAACAATTTGCCAATGTGGTAATTAAAGTCGACATGAAATGAAAATTCATCTGTTTTTTAAATGCATGCCCTTGTGATTATTGTGATTTACGCACCTTTCATTTTTCTTTTCCTTTAATTTTGACCAAAATGTTGAAACGATGGACTTCTCCAGATATTTAGTCTGCATCAACCCCTTTCTTACAATTGACTGCAAGCTTGCATTCAATCCTTCCTCATCCAATCAACAATCAATGGATAGAAACAAGTTCCCACCCTACAGTTATGGATTTTATCAGTTTTTCTAGTCTGCCACAGTAAGTCCGGTCTCTAGTCTGACTAAATCGTGTATGCACTGGTGGCATCTGTGTTCCATCTGTCGTTCTCACCTTCGGTTGTCATTGTCGACCAGCCCTGTGAAAAGTTACATAACAACATACTGTATAACAGGGCTGGCATGATGCTTCAGTAGAGCATCACATCTTGCCTATACCAACTAGCTATGGGGATATTTATATAAAATGTATAGCAGCACACACACACACACACATACATAGATGGTAAGGAATGACCAGTCAGTAAATTAAGGAGTTGGCTCTAGGGTTTCTTTCCAGACACTGTTTGGGAGTGTCGGACAGAGAGCTCATAGAATGAGTCATGAAGTGGGAGAGCTGTTATTTTTAACACGCGCGCTCACGCACACACTCCGCCGTGCCTCACACAGGCTGCTATGCAATTGGTTCACTGGGGACAGTCCTGTGATGGAAGACGTGAGGCAACACCTCCATTAGAGTCCAGTGCAGGCCCTCCAGCACAGTGACTCAGCTAAAACACACTGCTAATTATTCATTAGGGCCAAATGTGCCTACAGTACACAGCCTGCGTACAGCTCTAAGCACACTGAACAACATCATATTCCCATATCCCACATACACGTTGCGGTAGATATGGGTTTTTAACAAGATGAGTAATTTTTGTCATCCTTTAGTGAAGGAGAGCTAGATGAAAATGGCTCATTATTGCAATTATTCATTTTAGGGAAGCGAGAGAGAGCGGGAGAAACAGAGAGTGAGAAGGAAAGAGAGAGAGGGGGAGCCTTGGCTGGTGGTAATTAAAGCACGTCCTTCTCGATAGGACGCAGCGGAGGTCTGGCTGATTGCTCCATGGTTTCTCCGTCTCTGAATGCGTTGTGAATGAGACAGACAGGAGCACGAGCGCTGCATGCTGATTAAAATCATATTTCCTCTCCATCTCGGCTCAATCCGCGCTGATTTGCCTCACTGATTAGAATTCGCTGGTGACAAAGCTGGAGACAGAGCCCGATGCAACATATAACTAATCACATTCCAGCACTGCACCGAGCTCATAAAGATGGGGAGAATTAGTACTCGTACGCTTCTGGACAGATGTGCGCTGAACCGAGCCTGGAATGACTCATTAGTTGACAAAGAGCGCTTTGGACAACCGTATGGGTTTGGTTATAGATGTCAAGCTCTCGCGTGGTTCAGTTGGTTTTAAGCACATACAAGCTCAAGCGCTGTTCCAAAACCTAGCAAGCTGACTCGCTGCCTACTGCCTAGATAGGCGTCCTAACTGTAAGTGAATGATTTGAAATGCTTTGTACAAAGCAGCTGCATGTGACACACAGATGACGCTCTACACGCAAAGCTCAAGAGAGACTCAACTCACGATTGATTTCAATTCATATGACACCAGAGGAACAGCTCAAGTCTGAAATAACATATTTATGAGTTTCAAACATTTGAATTATAAAGAGAAGTCGTATTGGGAAACTCACAATACTGGTGTTGCAGAGTTGTGTGTCAAGGCTTCAAACAAATGAGTTGTGAAGGGTAATGAATGATTTTGTTTATATATGACGGAGCTTATAGCCCATGCAATACATCTCAGAATAGTTTCACTTCCTTTGAAAGTCCTTCTAGGACGTTCCTGTACTCTCTCTGGAAATCGCACTTATGACATGGTGTGCATGTCAATTAAACTCCCCCCGTAAATGCTGCATCGACATGACATACTCAATAAACCCGTCTTCGGCGTGACGACTCCAATCTTTCGAATAATCTTACGAATATCTATTGATCTAATATGACTTAAGACCTGCTATGTTGCCAGAATTATAATCATACACTGTTTGTTCGTCGGCCAGAGGAGAACTGGCACCCTGACTGAGCCTGGTTTCTCCCAAGGTTTTTATTCTCCATTCTGACCCTGAAGGAGTTTTGGTTCCTTGCCACCATTGCCTTTGGCTTTTGGCTTGCTTAGTTGGGGACACCTAAATTTCATCTATATTACCGATCTGCCCGCATTGACACTATATGATAATTGAAATTAGCTGGATAACATCACCGTTTTCTCCAGAGCGGCTGTACAGCCGAATCAAATTCTGTTGCATTACTTTCCTGTTAGCACTGTGAAGCTGCTTTGAAACAATTTAATTTGTAAAAAGCGCTATATAAATAAAGGTGACTTGATTTGATTTGCTTTCAAATGATTTTTGTTGGAGTCAATTCCCTAGAAAATGATGGGAAATTTTGTTTGGTTGGTCAACAATATGAAAAAATGTATTTGCTATTCTTCATCAACAGTACATAAAATGCCTACAAACTAAATTGTACTGTCAAAATTCACAATTTTATCTTATTGTGATAACGTAATTGACTCGGCTAATGTACACCCATAGTATATAATACGTCACGACTTAAGCAGATTCAGAAGTTTGTTTTTAGAAAGTAACTAGTTTCTCACTAATACATTTTTAAGAAGTTATATGCAGTCATTCTGCCATGACTTAAACGTTGTATAAGCTTGTCGCAATGCATTATTGGATTGCTTCTGTAAAATGTGTCTACTTTTTGGAACATATCCTAGGACATCTTAAAATGCAGCCTTCGTAGGCAGCTCAATAGGCTCTAGAAGCTTTTGCCTTGAATTGTCAGTTGCTTTAACGATCGAATGGCACTTTTACCTTCACAAATCTAAACAACCTCTTTGGAATTGTTAACAGACGTGAGATTCCAGGCTCTCGTGCATGACTACACGTGTTATTGTGTGAAATACACATGTCTGTGTAAGAACTGGCCGAGCTCAATGCACACAAGAACACATCCGCTCACCAGCTGCAGAGGTAAGGCGTGGTGAGCCCAGCAGGCTGCTGTAGTGTAGAGGAGGAGATGTAATTAGCAGGTATGGTGTGAAAGCGGCCAGATCAAGCTGCAAGGTGCCTCGCTTTGAGAACAAGCTAAGTGCTGCAAGTTCATCATGACATTTTCACCTCCATTATGTGTCATGGGATGGCATTTGTGCTGTATTTAATAGATGTTTTGTGTGTTTTTCTGTGTGTGCTTTAATTTGGAAAAGTGTACTTAGTGTACTTTATTTGATTTTTCTATTGTTTTGTTCTGAATTTCTGTCAACTCTCTGAAAGATTTTGTCTGGCTATCACCAGACCAAGCTCAATCTTTTAAGACTGAACATTGGTCTGGGGAGTCTGCACTGTCTGCATTTTCTACTGCACAAGAGGCGTGATCAATGGGCATAGTTCAAATGACTGTACGTAATCGGATAGTCCTTTAACCAATCAGACCAACGATCCATTGCTTCTCTATCCGTCATTTTGTTAAACCCGCCAATAGCGTGCCAGGTGGATAAGCCGGTTTGTGATTGGCAAATTTGTAACAGAAGCAGGATAAAACAATATACAGGTTTCCAGCCTGAGCTGCAGGGCTGGCAGATCAGGCTGGGTTTACCCAGTCTATGAGAGATTGGCATGGTAATGGATATGGCAATGTTAATGTATTTGGTCTTGGCGGAATAGATCTGCTACGCTGCTGCTGCAGAGCATATACAGAGACTTGCTACTGCCAATACATTCACAGACATTGCTGTGAGCATGTAAGACATGCTGCTGCTGCTGCTGCACATATAACACACATGAAATAACCCCTGTAACAGATCTACACAGGTGGAGGGTTTCTGAAAACACGCTGCAGACTGCTAACAGTAAACAATGGCAAGTACTTGAATGTTGAGCAGTAAGATCATTGGCCGCTGATGCCACAACAACCAATCAGCTGCGCTATGTAGATAACAATGTGATCGCTAACAAATTGAGTTAAGAACCTATCAGCCTGCACCATCTAGAGTTCATCACAGAACTTTGTAGCTATTTGTTTCAACATCAATTCTTCCACAAATTCTAGAATTAAAACTTGTTCAAATCAAGAACAATAACAATAAAGATATGGTTATAAAAAAAATTCTAAATTTAAATGAATAGAGTCCACACCACAATGATAACACCTCAGAGGAGCGATATCATTGGAATCACTTTAAAATATATATTTTTTACAGCTGATCAAAGTTGGTTACTTCCAAAATGTTATACTTTATATATTACTAGTTACTGTCACCAAAATAACCACAGAAGTATGACTAAGTATTCTAAAATGCTAAAATGTAGTTTATTGCTGCTCAGTGGAGGGTGATGTGGTATAGCATACAAGTAACAATCACTGTCAGAATCACAAAAGTAGACAAACGACCAAAGTCTGTTAAATTATGGTAGATATACCAAACACAATAGCACTAGAACACTTCTTTTTCTGTTCTTTTATTTTCTTTTAATTCAAGTTCACAGCACAAACCTGGCATGCATTGGGTCTCTTCACTTCTTGGGGTTCAAGCAGTGTGGCAGACTGAGAGAAACGTAATTTATGTTGCTTTGTCTTGTCCGCGATCTCGTCCGCTGCACTTTCTTTCTCTTCTCCGACCCTGCAGCTCTCTCGGTTAGTGTTAGCTATTTCTTGATGTAGAGTTCCCTCGGTGTCACACAGATTGCGCTTGACTTACGTTCTTGTCCTTTTCTCTGACGAACTGAAAATAATGGGAGTATGTCCATGTCACAACTGTAGAATCCATCTCTGCAGTCATCTCAACCATTGAATTCCAGCAACAGGAAATAGACATAATATTTCGACCACGGAATTCTTTGCTGGAATTTGGTGCTGGAATGTCTCGCGATGTTGGTAAATTCTTAAAAACTAACACCACTTAATTACAGATTAAAATACATTGTTGTAACATGCATTACTGAAATTTTAACAGGTATAATATTACCAGCATTTTAGTGTTATATTAGGCCTACTGAGTTACAGCAAAAAGTAATATATTACTAGCCTAGAAATCTAGACCCACCCTAGCGGCAGCAAATGTAATTTGCAGCCAGAGCGTCTAGCAACTCTCTGTTGGCTTACGAGCTTGAAAAACCAAACTCTAGTCAGGCCAATCACATTGTGTGTAGAGTCGGTGGGCGGGCTTAACATAATGACAGCAGAGTTGCGATGGTTCCGTGTGGGTTCCCTGTACTTAAAAACAAAGAAGCTGGCGAACAGTGGTCTTTCGAATCGGCTTTGGCTGCAACTCTGGAAGATTTGGAGCTTTTATTTGAGACAAGATCAAAGAATGGCAAAAAAGGAAGATGTGTTCGGAGTTTTGTTGACTGGATATGGCAAAAGTTTAATCTATCAACTAGCTCCACTTCACCTTCTTCATTGCTCTGGTTGGTTGTAGCGCTATCCTATTGCGTGCAGTGGGAATTTGAAAGACAACCATTTATCCCGCCCCTCGGATTGAGCCCTGCCAACGGTGTGTTCCCAGACCCAACATCTTGATGTAGGTCTGGCTTGTCAGGCTAATATATTACTGTAATTGCATTACTTTTGTAATGCGTTACTCCCAACACTGCAGCTGATGAATGATAAAAACATTGACCAATCAGAATCCCAACCTGCTTTCAAAAGCTTGTGCATTTAAAGCAGCAGACGACAAAACTGCAGTGCATGCTTTTAATAAACAGAACATTTCGTGCGTTGGTGTAGACGCTAGTTATCTTTTATAGATCTCGTTCTTGGTTATTTAAAAAAAATCTCATTGCCTCAAGTGCATTCAATTTGGCTTTTAAGTGGAGTTGGAAATACCTTATTTACGAGTTATCAGCACTAAGGGAAGTTGTATTTACGAGTGATGAAACTCAGAATTTGAAGTTTATGTATGACAGAGCCTAAAGCCCACGTTAATCGCTTACCTTTCACAGTTTGCTTTAATGTTTTTGTTAATGGTTAGGCACCAGTATTTTTTCTCAGTGTTTTGAATAGCCTTTTTTTGTAATTTTGTGCAATTATTGAAGAAGTTTTAAATAAAAAAGACATACATTCAAGTGAAATTAGGATTCCACAAATCCGGGAATAAGAGTTACTGGGGGAAAATGATCACATTTGAATGCAGGCATTAGCTCTCAGCTAGTCATTTCTGGTATAATTTGATGGGTAACATGCGATTTCTTCCTGTCAGGCGATTCTGGCAGTCTGGGTGCCCACGTCTCCTCCGGGCCTGGCACCAACTTAGGTTGTCGAATGAGGGGCCAAAAGCTATTTTCCGCTGAACTGCTCCTCTCTCTCTGAGGACATGAAGTCTCAGGAAGCCTTCGCCTCTCCCATCGCTGGGAGAGAGGACTTCTGGTGCCTCCGTTGCTATTGACGACGTGTTGGTTGGATCCCACGCGGTTGCCAGGCATCATTAAGACCTGATGGCACGGGTTTCTCTCTCCATAAGCAAGCCTCAAGAATGGCAGGGGCAATTAAAGCTCTTCTCTGCCTGATGGAATAGAATGAGGCCTCAGGAGAGAGAGTCAGGAGTCAGAGAGGTAAAGAGAGAGAGTGGAGAGGGATGGAGAGGGAGGCATTGTTCTCCAGCCTTACCTTTGATGAGGATGCGTTAGAGTGCATCAGGGTGGAAGATGGGTTTGTTTCATTGTTTAGCGCAGAGTGTCTTCGTGGATTGCATCCATGCCATGCACTATATGGCTTGAGTCAGACTCCAAGCTCTGAGAGCCCTTCATGCAGGGCCATTTGTAGATTAGCTGCATCTGGCAGATCGAGACCATTTCCATTAGTACTTAAATTAGGAAACTTACGAGAAATGTCCTCAGAGCTCGGGTGCCATCTCAAAACGGGAGATGTGCCAGCATATGTTTTGAAGGAAAGGAAGCATTCTCTCAAAATAACTGCAATTGCAGGCCTCTGATATAATTGTAATTTCAGGCTGATCTAGTTTTCTCGCTCGCATTCTGCTTATAACCTATGGCTTCATGGCTAGTCATGTAGCTAATAATGAAGAGCTCTACTGTGCGTGTGCTCTGATTCTAAATGAGGGCTGGAAAATGTGAGCAGCCCACACTCTTTACTGTGTGGTGATTGGAATTCTGGCTAGACTCTTTGCAGGCATCTGCATTACATGTGCACATACACGCACAAATTTGCATTACCGTCGCATTCGCATTGAGTGAGTCACACCGACTGATAAGGTAGAGCAGAAATCTAGACTCTTTGAAGCTATTTGAAGTATTGGGTGGCCAAACATTTTCCAACACTGACCAACTGACTTTATTACTCAGCAGACAACAGGGTGCCTTAAAACACTCTGGCTATGTTTGGAATAGCATACAACCATTCTACTTTCACTATTGCTGCAGAACTACTAGATTTGCCGAAATGTGTACAATAGTAAAGTGGTGTGAAAAAGTCCACAGATTTTTTTATCTGGTGTGACCAACAGGTAAAAAATCAAAACCTGACAGCCTGTGCTAGAAATCTTATAATGGGCCATGTTTGGATCTTCCAACAAGACAGTGATCCATAAACAAACATCAAAATCAAACAGAAATGGGTCACTGAGCACAAAACAAAGCATCTGCAATGGCCATCCATAGACAATAAGTGGGCTGAACTGAAGGATCTGGAGAGATTCTGTATGGAGGAATGATCTCTGATCTCTTGTCAGGTGTTCTCCAAACTCATCAGGAATTATAGGAGAAGACTCAGAGCTGTTATCTTGGCAAAAGGAGGATGCAAAAAGTATTTAATAAAAGGGTTTTATTTGAAATATTTGTTCCCAAGTGTTTTGGAGAAAATCATTTATTTCATAATGTGATTTACGCCCCACTTTCAATTCTTTTACTTCAATGAAAGGTTAGATTTTTGCTATTTTCTTTTTAATAACACATCAAAAGGATTAACAATGCAAATTTATTTTTTACAGCCATCTTTGATCATATTTAACAAGGGGACAAACACCTTTTCACACCACTGTACATATACTGTGTAAAATACAGTATTCCACAATCCAATGAAATTCCATTTTGATAGAGGAGTGGGAAAAAAATACACTACCATTCAAAAGTTTGAGATCATAGCTTTATTCAGCGAGGGTGCAGTAATTTGATAAAAGTGATAGTATTTTTATTTTATTTTTTCCAAAAGATTGTTGAAATTGTTCCAATTTCACTTTGTATTCAAAGAATCCAGTAAAAAAAAAAAAAAATCATAGTTTCCATAAAAATATTAAGCAGCACAACTGTTTTCAACATTGATAATAATAATAAGGAATGCTTTTTGAGCACCAAATCAGCATATTAGAATGATTTCTGAAGGATCATGTGACACTGAAGATGCTGCTAAAAATTCAGCTTTGCCATCATAGGAATAAATTACATTTTAAAAAGTTAAAATAGAAAACAATTATGTTAAATTGTAATGGTATTTCAAATTCAATGTGTTTTTTAAACACTCCCGTTTTTTAAAAACAGCCAATAGCGTAGTATATCACAGCTCGACCAGAGCTGCTGAGCTCAGTAAAGCCGCAGTTTCCTCCTAATGTCTGATGTGCCTAATGTTCTCCTCCTAATCTCCTTTATATCGCTTTAAAGGGGTCATGAATTGAGAAATAAACTTTCCCTTGAGCTTTTGATATATAAAAGTTTATTGCGATATAAGAATATCCTGTTAGTTTCAGAACTGAAAACTTCCTTGTTAGTCAAAGAAAAGCTTTTATTGACACCAGGCCCAGCAAACGATCGATCTCAGAATATGCCACAGCATGACGTCATTGTGTGGTGAAACACCGCCTAAACATAAGATGAACAATGCCTGATTCTGTAGCCACGCCCACCGACTCGTACCTGACATGACATAGACCTACATAGAGCTAAACCGGATCAAACTTCTAAGCAATAAAAATACCGCATAAGCTTCCTTCGGATTCTAATATTATGAATGCAGGATGAACTTTATTTTTAATGAAGATCCAGCTCACGTGGGGAAGACATTGCGCGTTTGTTCCTTCATTTTACCACGGATTAGTTTGTAAACAAGAGACTGGATTTGCAGACAGGATGAGATTAGCCTACATGAATGAATGAAGCAACACACTAATGTGAGTAAAAAAGTGTTTTATATGTGATAGTATTGCATTGTTACATACCGTTTGACATCTATTGATTATGTGTACGTGTCTAACATGTCTCCTTAGCAAGCTGTCAAAGGCTGAAGTATCCTTTATTTGTGGTGTTGTTGGTTCATTGACATGTATGGGCCAGGGCTCGCTAAGCCCAACGTCCCAGGGCTATGTGTTTTCCAGATGGGCTACCAAAACGTAGCCTGTCAGCAGGCCAGTGATATCTTAAATAGTGAAATAACATTCCTTTCTTGATGTGCGTTGTTCACCCTCTTGACTTGATATTTGAAGGAAAAATACAATTGTGGAAGTTTTGATCATGCGGTCTGCAATGTACTTGGTGTGTGTGTGTGTGTGTGTGATGCACGGTTCACTCTTACATCCACTGATCAGGCGGGCCAAGTAATAAAAAATAAAATTCCAATCAATCGCAGGTGGATGAGAGATAAATCATTGTGTTTGTTTGATAAAAACATTTTGTGAGCCCTGTGGGCGAATCCGGTTGCCATTTTCCCACACGCTTTCAAAACAATTCCCACGTGTACTGACGGGAGCTGAAGCTCATTAAATATGCAAATCTTATCCAATCCTAGCCGTGGGCGTTTACTTCCAAGTCTTCAGCACTTCAGTGCAGAGTGATCTGCACTTCAAAATCATTGATCCATATTGATCCAGTTTTCAATGCCTATATCTTCTAAATGTGAATTTTGTCATTGTTTTGGAACACACTAGTTAATAATATCAGTAGTAAGGCTAATATATTCATACTAAAAGCCAAAACTTCAATTTTTATTTCATGGGGACTTTAAGAGCTGATAACTGTATACAACAATATTTAAAATGTTTCAAGTAGAATAATGTGTACAATTTTGCCTACCCTTTATAACAATGGAAAGTATATGCTATATACTGTGCCGTGTTCAGTAAGTAGTAAGCAAGTATTCCATACCGAACATAACAGACAATTTTTTAACAAGAGAGAATATGAAATGAATAATGTCTCATGACGTGATTGTTTCAGGGCTCTTGTAGACATGATGCCATCTGAATTGGGGCCAAGCAACAACCAGCCAAGCAAATCTGACCGGTCACACCACATAAATCCAGAACAATCTCAGGGTCACTGACACCAACACACTAATGTAACATAGACAAACATGTGTCTTGAATCAACAGTAAATATGATTTTGGATTTGTGCGTGCCGTGGTTTTTTTTGGACTGTCCGGTGGGGTGATGTTAGGCAGGGTTGAGGGGAAATTAGCTGGAGAGATTGCATGCAGAGCCTTGAGGGTTATAGGGTCATGTCTCTCTGACTAGGTCACTCTGTTCCTGATGACTGAGCGTGATGCACACTCACACAAACACTCATGCACACACTCTCATGGGGGCGGAGAGGTTCACCGTGGTGCTGTGCATCTGGAGCAGTTTTTAGATGAATGGGATGTGACAACAGCACTGCCAGGCGAATGCCTGGGCAAGGGGTGTTTTTTTTTTTTTTTTTTTTTTTTGGGGGGGGGAGAGTTTGGCCTGATGCTAAAATAGTGAAAATTCTCTAGCTAGATCATTTGAACACCATCTTGATACACAGTGACTGTAGTCTATAAAACTTATTTTGATATCCTGATAATTTATACTGTTAAATGAGTAGCCCTGTCAGAAAATATTTTCTGATACCCAAAACGGTTGACTATTCAAAATTATTTTTGTCTGGTACCCAAAACTGTATTGCTCTAACTCTATTGCTTTACAACATCATCCTGTGACGTTAAAAATACTAAAATGGAGAAATGTTTCTATCTCTAACTGGTGAAGACAAAAAGTTATTGTAATCAATGATAAAAATGGAATTATATGATTAAATGATTATGATGATTATAAATAAATAAAAAAACATAAATAAAACTTACAACTAAAAAGCCAATTTATTGACAGTTTTCCCCTTCAGCGAGGTGTTAATGCTATGACCAGTCAATGAGCTGAACTCACAAACAGAATCACTCTGAACATGTCAGTCTGTCGTGGACAGATCATTTAGACTGGTTTTGTGAACAACATTAAATAATTAACTGAAAAAATCTGACTCAAAAAAGAAGCCGTTTCGTAATATGCTCATGCTCCACTTGTCACCATTGTGGTAACTCCCAAAAAACCCAACATAACAGAAACTCTTCTAAATTAGCATAGCTAAACATTAACCACTCCCAAGGCCCAATCCCAATTGTATTTTATACTCCTTCCCCTTGAAACAGAGTGGCAAATCATAGGGGTGAAAATATTCCCCTAAGAAATTAACCTTTTAATTAACCTGCACTGATGTATCGGCCGATTTTCTGATCAATTTACAACCATCGGCATATCGGCTATAGCATGAAAAAGGCTGTTATAACAAACCAATGGTTTATTAATGAAATGGCACTGAGCTGTATGTCTGCTGCATAATCCAAGATTATAATGTAATATTCCTGCTGCGCTGCTGTCTGTGTTTTAATGTCAATCAAACAACAAAAGACCAAAAAAATTATTTGAGTGAATTAACTTGACTAACCCTTACGAAAAATAACCATGGTTTTATTGTAGTAAAAGTGTAGTAACCATGGTTTTTTGGCTAATTGATTACCATTTATATAACCACAGTTTTACCACAAATACCATGGTTAAACTATGGTTAGAGTAGCAAAACCATGGTTAATTTGTGGTTACCATGGTTTAACTACAACAACCATGGTTTTTTGGTTTTATTTGTAGTAAAACCATGGTTCATTTTCATAAGGGAAATTAACTTTTGTAACTTTCATGAGGATTCATTTCCGCGATGCGGACAACGCAGACGGAATCCAGTCATAAAAACTGAATTTTTTTACTCCATAGTTAAATGCCACGGAATTTGTCAAAATTTTGAAGAATGAATAAAACGTAGGTCAGTACACTTAAATCAAATAGCGATATATACTAGTGTCTGTGAATATTAAGCCGCAAAAAAGACAAAGTTTATATATGAATCCTGCATGTTTCTGGATCCAGTCTCCAGTCTGTGTGAATGGCGCAGATGCGCAGTTTCATTTACCTCACACACTTACCTCACTTACACACTCGCTGTGTTTTTCAGCCTCTGCCACCTCTATATGAGGACATGAATGCATCTCCAGTCATGAGCATTTTACCATTTCATTCGACAAAATCTATCGTCATATCACAAACACACACACAGGAACTCGAAGGTCTTCACAGCAACCTGTCAAAATAAAAGTTCAGTTTAACAAACTAACTGTGACAGGATTAATGTTGTAGCTTACAGTAAAATTTAGCTACGTCTCAGTGTAATAATAATATATGCATTTAATTTATACAGTGAATAATATGCAGTGTTATTTAACATTAAACCTAATTAAAAAGCACTGTTTATTTCATATGTATCTTGTTCTGTTGTATTTATGTGTTTATGTTGGCCTGATGAATGTTGGATCCAGTCTATGGTCATTAGAAATTATTTGATAATGCAGCAATAAACTAGCTAGTATGCTATAAGTATGCTATATATTACTTTGCTGATTTAAAACATGATCAAAACTATTTTAATGACAAAATTTCAAATAAGTTATATCGTTATATCGTTATCAGCCCCAAAAAATCCTATCGGTGCATCCCTACCTGTAACATATATATCCAGTATGAACAGCAATGAAGTACCCATATCTAACAGAAATCAGGCGCAAGGATTCAATTTAAAAACCCACAGATTATTCACTCCCAAGGTTGTTTTACATTGTATTTGAAAACAGCACTCATTTTCAGTTCGAAAACGCCTTTGAGTTTTCTTAAGATGATACAGAACATACAAGACAGCTTTTCCATCGGGCCAAACTGTTCTCTTTGTTTCCATTCCGTGCTGATCCGAGCCAGCCAGTACGGATATGGTTTCTACTGTGGTGCTGCGATAACGGAGCTCTTTGCAATGTAATTCAAACGAGTCAGTTGTTGCCTTAGTAACGCAAGAGTTTACAGACGATACGAGATTTAAATAGCGACTGTGTTATGAAGGATGACCAGATACATTTCTTTTAACTGTATTATTAATTTGTGTTCACATCACTCAAATTGCACGTTTAGCAAGCTGCGGAGAAACTGGCAGCCAGGCAACACATAAGTGATCGATCCCGAGTGGCAACATCACTACACGCAGAGTATGGAGTATGCAGGGAAATGTATCATACCCCTTTGTTCGAAGTGTGGTCAAAACAAAGGGGTAGGGGAAAGGTAAGGGGTAGAAATGGGATTGGGCCTAAATATCCAATTTAGCATTAACCTTGCAAAAAAAAAAAAAAAAAAAAAAAAAAAAAAACATTATATAAGACATAATTTTGGCATTTACTCTTCCTTTTGAGTGCCATGACAAAGCATGCTGGGAAACCCCAGCCCAGTTTCAGTTAAATTTAAGTTCATAAAACTCAAAACAATGAAACAATGTGTCAGTTTTGTGAACTCAAAAGAAAAAGAAAGTTATTTTAACTAATATGTTTCATTTAAAGGGTAACTAAACCCTAAAACCAACTTTTTTTAGTTAATGATCTGCAAGACTGGAGCTTTATTAGTGCTAGTAATGCAGTTGTAAGTATACGTCAGGCTTTTCTTGTGATATTTTTGCCGCCCATCATGTGTACAAATAATTGTCATACGTGAGACGCTTCCAAACTCTACAACAATACCGAACAACAACAACAATACCGTAACATGCTGGCGTATATAGTCTAACTTTTATTTGAGGAAATCTGTTTATAATAGGCTATTAGGTTTTAACTTATTGGTCCTGTGCTGCCTACTGATTCAGTTAATTTGAATAAAAATGCATTGCATGTGTCTGATCTATTTTTAGTGGAATTCAAAGGATTTGACTGTTTATAGATTAGGTCAGTGGTCCCATTCTCTCTTACACTGCTGCTTCACTAGCATCGGGAGTTAAGACAGCTGACAGCTGTCAATCAATCCGTCACTGCGGGTCTCAGGTACACGACCCCTGCTCAGCCCCGCCCTCGGTTCGTCCCCTCTGTCTCTGCTGAGTTCAGCCCACTTTTCCAACATTTTTCAAATATTGCCAGTGGGTGGAGTTAGGCTCTGAGCTGGGGTTGAGTTACCCTTTAAGTTTACCCTACTCAAACCAATGAATTATTTTGAGCATTAGGGTTTACAGCGTAATATGTGCTGAATGGTCAGTTGAGCAACAACATCACAGCACATCTCAGTTCTCACAAAGATGTGTTCTCTGTCCTCATGTCCTTCTGAGTTAGTTCTTTCAATGTATCCTGGCAAGACCAATCTCCACGAAAACGCAGTTCATTCTTTGCGATCTTAGAATTGTTGATGAATGTTTTTCCAAGCATAACTACTTATCTCTTGAACACAGGAAAAGCTAGGACAAATGTTAAGTAAATAGCAGCTCCGTTTATGTTCCTCAGAAGAAAAAATGTCACAACTTGAGGGTGAGTAAATGATGTCAGAATTTTGGGGTGAAGTAATCCATAAAAATCAAAACCTTGGCAAGGTTAGATAAACCTGAGGCAGTAATGTGTGCAACGCAGCCTGCAGGTATGCAGGATTCACATGGGGAAACGTTGCTTTCGGATAGGACGTGCAGAGCTCTGAGACTGCAGACTCTTCTAAAAGAGTCCATACTTCTCCTCTCAAAAGAGAGAGAGAGAGAGAATTAGATTTTAAAGCTGTATGTCTCACTTTATGTGAGACAGAAGGGTGTTGGGCATGAATACTAAACAGTGTTTTCCCCCAATTACAAGCAAGCTGGGCCAGCTCGCTGCCACTGGGGGGACAGCTGGAGCTCATATGCTTTGATTTGACCAAGTGAAGTTCGGATGAGAGCTTCCCATATTGCCCCAGTGTGAGTGATTGAGCGATCTATCAGTGGAAAGAGGGGCAGCGTGAACGTTAGCGCATATTTTTTGTGTGAAAGAGACCTGAGAAGGTGTTACGTACAAAGATTCGTCTTTCTAAGAAATATTCGTTCAAGTCTGTATTTCTGTCATTGAAAGATTTTCAATAGACATCTCCAGCATTTGGAGAGCACCCTTTGTGTCACTGGCCTTGGCGCTGACAAATACTTGCATGCACATGCACATGCGGATCTGTATCTGTTGCTCTCTCTCTCTCTCTCTCTCTCTCTCTCTCTCTCTCTCTCTCTCTCTCTCTCTCTCACACACACACACACACACACACACACACACCAAATGCACCAACAGCACACATTAACAAGATTTGCAAGGAGCATGAGATAGAAGTGTTAGCTTGTTGACAGATAGAGGACTAGAGCACTCAATATGTCAGCGTGTGTGTTTGTCTGAAAGCGTATGGTTTTCTGAAAGAAAAGGCATTATTTTTGTTTATTATATAGCACGTGAATGAATAAAAAAAAAAAAAAAAATCTATCTTTGCTTTTTTATTTTATAGAGTTCAAATGAACCCTCCCCTGTGATTTACCTTTTGTAAAGTGTTTGCTCTAAAGGCATAAAGACATTCATATTTGTTTAAAAAAAGAGATAATAAATATAGGTCACTTTTTTCCTTATAAAAGGAGCATGTCTCAAAACTTTAAAAGCTGCTCCTGTCACTTATTATATTTTTAAACAAAAGGAGAATGATTTTTGTGTTGTTTTTCTTGTTCTGATACTGTGATAATAAAGGCACTGAATAGCTTCAGACATCTGTATGTCTTTCCTTATGTGTACCACATATCAGTCTGCAGATTTAGTACAACTGCAGTTCACGATAAAGGATGGTACATTCTTTTCCTTTAACAGAAAATGAGTTTTGAGGAACAGCTTTGAGGGACACACAGCGGACAATTCTGCCTAATCGCACCACACAGGAGGCGCTCCTCAGAAAACACATCTGTCCCACCATCAACCAGTAAATCTCAGGTAATGTGCTTTGCGTTTTGTTTGTTCTGGGCAGTAAAGTTGTATTGTTTCACTACTGTTCAAAAGTAGGGATGCATTAAATTGATCAAAAGTGACAGTAAAGACATTTATAATGTTACAAAAGTTTTCTATTTCAAATAAATGCTGTTCTCTTGACCTTTCTATTCATCAAAGAATGTAAATCATGGTTTCCACAGCAATATTAAGCAGCACAACTCTTTAACATTGATAATAAGAAATGTTTCTTGAGCACCAAATCAGCATATTAGAATGATTTCAGAAAACAAGAGTAATGCCTGCCATCACAGGAATAAATTACATTTTGAAATAGAATTATAAAATTCAAATAGAAAACAATTATGTTAAATTGTTATAATGTTTCACCATATGTTTTTTATTTTTTATTTTAACATTGAAAAATCTATCTGACCACCAACTTTTGACCGGTAGTGTATATTGAATTATATTTTGTTGGCTTTGTCCTGCTTTGTTTTTCTGAACAGAGAAAGAGCATGATGTATAGAACTCTGGGACAACCAGGGTAAGGTCAAGAGCTGTGAGAGCGGACTGAGGCTGGTGGAGTGGTGGCTAATGAGTGACACGGAGGAGCTCCGTACATATATAAGGAGGAGGGACGACAGTAGAAGATGAGAGAGGACCAGGCTCTGCTCCCACAGCTCTCGGCCTCACCCTGCTCGTCACAAACTCATTCTAGCAATAGAAGACTAGGGGTGTCTCAATCTGCTCCCTGGTTCACGACTAAGTACACCTCCCGGGGGGATAATTTCTGCTGTCCTATTGTCAAAATCATTCCACTCCACATTCATTCTCAGAATGCACCAAGCATTCCTCATCAACTCCTCACTATATTCATGTGTTCTGAAGTCTCTCAAGTTGTGACATGAGTGCAAATGTTTAAAAAACAAAGCCTTTTTTTGTTTTTAATTAATGTGCAAGAGAAGCAATCTTGCAAACTATAGGGGCTTTTGCACCGGGGGAACCTTTTCATAGTTCCAACTACTGGCAGAAGTACCTGGATTTTGGCGTGTAGTAATGATTTTAGTTCTAGGAACTCCTTTTAGCTCCGAACACACGTAAGACACCAGCACCCACCATTTTTTTTTAATCTATGCAATATGCAAACACACAGATTATAGCCTATATATTTATTCCACAAATGAACTCACGAACATGGAAAACAGTGATAGATGGACATCTCAACCTTTACGCTAAGGAGAAAATCCAACGTGAATTTAAGTGGCCCAAAAGAAACATGATTATCTATTTCTGCTCAGCAAGCAACATTGGACATCAACCACACTAATACTCTGCCGTTCTCAGCGCCGTCAAAATAAAGGTCCACCGTGCCATCAAAATTAAAATCACAACAACAGGTGTGGCTTACATCACTTCAGAGTTCCTACTGGCGGTGCGAATGCAACCAGGAAATCGTCCCTAGGGGAACCTTTAGTTCTTGGGGAACCACACTGGTGGCTAGTTCTTAGAACTACCCAGTGCGAAAGCCCCTTATTACACAAGAATTAAAGTAGTTAAATTTTATATTTTATTGTTTATATTTTTAATGGCTTAATGCCATTATGCTTGCTTAAAGGATTAGTTCACCCAAAATTTCTGTCAGTTATTACTCACCCTCATGTCGTCCAAATCTGTAAGACCTGCGTTCATCTTCGGAACACAAATTAAGATATTTCTGATGAAATCCGAGAGCTTTCTGACCTCTTTATAGACAGCAAAGTCATAACCAATTTCAAGGCCCACAAAGATAGTAAAGACATTGTTAAAATAGTCCATGTGACTACAGTGGTTCAACCTTAATGTTATGAAGTGACGAGAATACTTTTTGTGCGCAAAAACAAATAAAAATAATGACTTTATTCAACAATTTCTTCTCTTCCCTGTCAGTCTCCTACGCTGTTCACGTAGCAAACGCCGGTTCATTATTGGCCAGCTTCTGATTCACATTGTTGGCAACTAGGGTGCAGAATGATGCACAGCATATATTTCCATACAATATAAACCATGATGCCTTATGTCCACATGTACAACATGACCAGTGAATTATCCATCTTATCCAATTATCCATTATCCAATTATCACAGTCTGTATTTTTCATAATAAACATAATCTTTTATCATCTGTCTCTCATGCAGTTCATAACCATCCCTGCTACAGACATCATTGCCCTTTTACGCTCAGATAGTAGACAGAGGTCAGGCTAATTGCTGCTTCTTTTCTCCAGATGGAGGTGGATGCAGCCGAGAAGCGTCATCGAACACGATCTAAAGGTGTGCGAGGTACAGCGCACTCACATGGTATTAGCTGCAGTCTCAACCTACGGTCAAATCCATTTACCCATTTTCAATCCATAACTGAGTCTTTTTATTGCCTTTCACGAATTATCACTGACGTCAGTATTGATGAACATGGACTGTTGATTGGACAGGTGAAGCAGGATCTATGAGGCCGGAAAATCATAGCTCATAAATAATATGATTCCATTGTGTGATAAAGCTCATGTTGAGATGTTTCCTTACTAATTGTTCTTGCCTTTGTTTTTTTTTTTTTTTTTTTTTGCAGTTGCCGTGGAGGCTGCACAAGAGCTGTTCAGGTCAGTCTGCATACAGTATGGGAATCATTCAATTAAACTCACCATGAAAATCGGTTTGCAACCTATTTACTTTCATAATGTAATGTATTTCTGAGTGAAACAGGATATTCAAGGTGAAGCAAGGTATTGCATTTTGATATACACTGCTGTTCAAAAGTTTGGGGACGGTAACATTTTTATGTCTTGAAAAAGTCTTCTATGGTCACTAAGGCAGCATTTATTTGATTAAAAATACAGTAAAAAATACTATGGAAGTAATACTGTAAAATATCATTCATTACATTAACTGTTTTCTAATTTTAATATATTTCAAATGTAATTTATTCCTGTGATGGCAAAGCTTCAGCATCATTACTCCAGTCTTCAGTGCCACACTTCGTGTTTAAGAAACATTTCTTATTATTATGATAAATTTTAAACATTTTTGAAATAAAATTTTTTACATTTATAAATCTTACTCCAAACCTTTGACTGGTAGCTTTTATAATTAGGTCATTTCAGGACCAGAAATGCGTAATAAGGAAGTAATTACGGTTTACTTGTTGTATTTCATCTTGCAGTTTCTGTTTTTAAAGACTAAAACTGTTGACGCAATATGCATTTCCGTTCAAGGTGTTATCAAAGTATAATTTTACTAAATTATATTTTTTGATGTAATTGATTTAATATGGCAAGTACTACAGGCAAAACTTATAAATAGACCTTTCAGTGAAATTGCCATGAGAACATATGATCTCCCAATTAGTATTAGTAAATATCCCTGCACTCCTAATGAAATCATGCATCATGATGAGAGTGAATGGTCTGTTTTTCCTCCTGGGCAGCGGGTCGTTTTACTCATATCTGCCTGTCACTTTTCCCCTGCATATCTTTCCCTTAAGCACAATTTACAGGCCTAAATGGAAGTATTTTCCTCATTAAGAATGGTTTAACACCCACGCTGTTGTCTTTTTTTATATTTTCTGGCTATGTGTCCAATTACAATGACAGTGGCAAGGAAACAAGGGTGTGCGACTGTGTGAGTGTGTTATGACCGGTTTTCCAGAGGCACCTCTACCATGTCATCTTTATTATGGTATCAGACCAAGCAGAGAAGTGAAATTCTCTCTCTCTCCTTCCCAATCATCAGGGCAATCTGCTTCATCAGCAGGTCCAGGCCTGTAGCTGCAGGCATCTTTAACACCAGTTACACTCACTGATGGGTCACCAGCTTGATCAGACACAGATCCCTAGCCAACATTATCAAGGGTAGATGCAACTCTTGTGCTAGGCTAGACATGTTCCCACTCAGTTTCCTACTCTTTTGCTAAATATTAAGCTTAAAATAGCTTCAGGTTTAAACATGCATCGTTAAACATGTACACTACAATTTCAATACTATTTGTTGGGGACACTGTAGCTTTCCAAAAAATCTTACTCAAAATTTAAAGTAATTAAAATACACTCATGCAATCTTTTGCAGAAAGTTGTTAACTACACTATAAGCTACTAATAGAAAGTAGATATCTGCTGTACACCGAAGCTACTTAAAGGGTGACATATTTTTCAATATATATAATTTGCAAAAACATTTAATTTACAAAAACTAAAATACAGCCTAATTTATATTGAATATTATATTATAATGAATATTACGTTACATAAAATGTATAGTTCCGGTCCTTGATGCTGACTGGTCAATAACCATGTTTTATTTACGATATTGCATGGCTATGACCGCTTTACACCATAAAAACAAATTTGTTCAGTTTACTTAATTCAATTGTGCAAACAAATCGTTGACTTAATTCAATTAAGTAAGCATTACTTAATTGCATTAAGTTGTTCTTACTTAAACCGTTTAAGTTTTGTCAACTTAATTCTATCTGTGATCTGAGGAAGTGTACTCCCAGAGTGCATTGCGGCATGAATAAATTAATTTCTTCGTTGTACTATTTTTGGTTTTATTTTACCATTTGTCTTTTGTCAGTATAACCCCAATAATGACAGGAAATAAAATTGTAAAGGTCTTATTAATAAAATAAATAAATAAATAAATCCTTGTTACCATTGTTGTGTTTATGGTCAATTGCTATTGTCACAAATATAGAGGATTATATCAACCCAATTAAAAGGTTATGCCATAAATATTAGCAAAATAATGTTAAAAGATCATTATTTGACATGAAATATAGTTTTGGTATATATATCATTAATTCACAAATTGTATTACTTCCCTTCTTTTGAAATCAGATAACTGTAATTTCTTGTTGCATCACTGCATTAATAGGAAGATAATTACAATATTATGAATGAAGTTCCAGGTGCCCAACCAAAGGGAACACTAATCACAATTATGGTGAGAGGAAGTGGAGGAAATGAGTGAAAAGTCTATCAAAAATTGGCCTGCCTCAAAAACACTTTGACCGCCCACCCGCTTGTTTTTTTTTTTTTTTTTTTTTTTTTGCTTTGGCAAAATGGTACTCAAACCATTCAAGTAATGTTTACTTAGGTTTTCTAAGTAACGAAGGCATAGCATGCAAATAGTTCAGATGAGTTCAACAAATTATTGGACATAGTAAACATTGGACATAGTAAAGTTTACTAAAAAGTCTTTTTACAGTGACAGATGTATCACTACGCAACACCCTTAGCAACATAAACAAACACATGATCCTTCAGAAATCAGTGTAATATGCTGATTTGGTACTTAAGAAACTTTTCTTATTATAATCAATGTTCAAACAATTTGTTTCAAACTATTTGTTTTTATTGTGACTGTACACAAAAAAATAGAAACTTAACAGATTATAATGATGTATAACACTTGCCTGAATGATAAAAAACGACAGAGTTATTTGAGTCTCTTTGGCACTGATAAGAAAAAAAGTGAGTCTATCGCGCCGGCGCGACGGCCGACTCCTGGGAGTTAAAAACAGGTGTGCTGCAATATTTTTGTGGAAACCTTTTTTTTTTCAAGTTCAAGTTCAAAAGAAAAGTATTTATTTGAAATAGACATCTTTTGTAACAATATAAAAGTCTTTACTGTCCCTTTTGATTAAATTAAGTGAAGTGAAGACTTGAAGGCCAAGTATGGCAACCCATACTTTACCCTCTGCATTTAACCCATCTAAAGGCTTTAACCCACATTGTGGGGACACACACCCAGAGCTGTGGGCAGCCATTTGCTGCGGCACCCGGGGGGTGATTGGGGGGTTAGGTGCCTTGCTCAAGGGTACCTCAGTTGTTTCCTGCCAGTATTGAGAATCTAACCCGCGACCTTCGGGTTACACGTCCGACTCTCTAACCATTAAGCCACAACTGACCCCAAACACTTGAACATATGTATAGATCCGGTTGTTCATGAATATAAATAATACAACATTTTTAAGTTTCTAGTTTATGTTGTTCTTTTTTATGTGAATACACAGTACAAGCAGTTGCGCTTATGCTTCGCTTTTACAGTGTTTGTGCGTGTGGCGTCAAAACAGGCCTCACTCTGCATTACTGGTAGAACTGATAGACACACAAATGCCATTGCCAGTCAAGTAAATTCTTAATGAATACTTTAGGCAATCGGTGACACTGTAACTAATCTGGCTAGTTCTATGCTAATGGCTAGGATACTGGTTTGCTGGTCTAACCCTTTGCTCAAGCGGAGCAGAAGTTCTAAACTTGGATGTTTTCCCTCATGGCTTTTAACTGGCTGTGGAACTAAATGGAGCAGCCAGAGAGCGATATACAATATGAAATATGAAATATGGAGCCTGGTGAGTCATCGGCCTGGAGGACACTGGGAGCTCTCTAAATCTGTAATGAAGGCTTATGTGCCACGGTTCAAACATAGTCAGCAAGAACGAGTGTACGTGTGTGTCTGTGTGCGTGTGTGTGACGTCAGCTTTGTATTAATTATTTCTCTCGTCTGCAGCTGTCCCACACCTGGGTGTGATGGTAGTGGACATGTCAGCGGCAAATATGCCAGACACAGGAGGTAAGAACCGACCTCTCATTCATATGAATGTGTGCCCATCAATCTGAAAGTCTCTTCATGGCTGCAAGAATGAAGGCTCTCAGCCACTTACAGAAAAGCTCAACATCAATAGCAAAATTATGTCAATAGAATTTGAATCAGGCCTTTTTTCTTCCCTTTATATACATCCTTTTACCAGCAAAAAGTTGTGAAAGTGCAATTAAAAGATGCAAGACTGCAATGAACTATAACTAAAGTGAAGCATTTTAACAAAGCATATGTTTTCTGGATTGTAGCGGTAAAGGATTGAACAATATTGTAATGGAATGGCTTACTTTAGAGTACTTAGCATCAGCATTAGCAGTTTATGTAACTGGACTGTTAGCAACCATACCTCTTTAAACATTGTTGACTTAAAGGGATAGTTAGCTCAAAAATGAATCCATATGATTCAAGCAGTTTAATATGTCTTCTTAAGAGTCACAGTAGTTTTATATGATGAAAAGATTTAATGTAGCCTTTTATTTACATTTAACTATTAATCAATGCTAGAGGTGTAACGGTACATGTATTCGTACCAAACCGTTTCGGTACAGGGCTTTAGGTTCGGTGCATGTGTGTACCGAACGGTTCCTGATGCAATTTTTAACAGTTAACAGTCGGCTTGTTTTAAGCGTGGAACATGCTTCAATCCGAGTTCCCACACGAACATATTAAGTATTCAGTACATTTAATCATGAAATTCAAACGATAAATGGCTTTTTGACTCTCTTTAATGTGACCTAACAGATCACTGTATAGGCGCGCGTCAGTTCAGGCGGAGGCGCGCAAGTGAACGCGATCATCTCTTCCTAAAGAATAAACATGAATTAATATCTTAAGGTATGTTGAGGATACATTACAACTTACTGAAACATATCATATGTTGCGTAATCGCTCAATCAGTGTTTTAACTGTGGAAAGACGCCAATAAAACAGCTTGTAAATGATGTCACGTAGCGTCACATTTACCTCAGAAGTCATTCAGTGTCCACAGCTGGTTATTCACTAGAGAAATTAACTCTTTCATTAAATATATGCACTATATTAGCCTATATATTTATTATATTCTACTTAACCTGTTAGTGATGTCTTGATTATTTAATGTATGTTTAAATAAATCTGCCATGAAAATGACAGACACTGTGTATAAATGATTATATTTCAACAACGAATTGGAGAAAAAAAAAAAAAAAAAAAAAAAAAAATATATATATATATATATATATATATATATATATATATATATATATATATATATATATATATATATATAATTAGATTTAGAAGTTAATGCAAAAACTGCCTTATGTGAAGCTTATGAGTGTTGATTATTATATCTAAAAATAAATAGCAACTGAATTTAGGCTAATAGTTTGGGCTCTGTTGTTAACCTTTAATATTATAGTCATGTGTAAGTAAGGGCTCCCTATATAGTTTACAGCATTATCTTTAAGAAACTTTTAGTTATAATTGAATTAATTTAAGGACAGACACAATTTGTTCAGTAAACCAAATTTTTTTGAATACAAATAAATAAAAAGCAATTTTGTAAAACTGCTGTACTGAACCGAGTGCACGTACCGAACCGTCAGTTTTGTGTACCATTACACCCCTAATCAATGCACATACATAGAGTTCATCAAATAAAACTGAAGCTCAAACATGGTTGCTTGAAGCACAAGAGCCAATAGGCTTTGTTCTCACATGTCAAGCATGTACAGTTGCGCATACATTTACAATATTTGATGAGCTCTATGTATGGATTGTATGTTGTTCATCATATAAAACAATTGTGTCTCTTCAGAAGACTTGGATTTCATCTGCTCAAATCATGTGGATTTCTTTTACGATCTCTTTATGAACTTTCTGAAGCATCAAAAGTTTTGATGGAATGGATTTTCAATGGATGGACAGAAATCAGATTTCATTAAAAATATCTTCATTTATGTTTCGAAGATGACCAAGACAGACATGAGGGTAAATAAATGATGACAGAATGTTTATTTTTTTGGGTGAAGTATCCCCTTAAAAATAGATGCAAATGGACAATGAGTCACACTGCAATATCTAACTCTTATTAGCATACATCGGGAATATGCTATCTGATGAATGATAGACGCGACATCATTAATATTGTAATCAGCTTGTCAAACGTCTTAGCAGGATTGTGCTGTTTGTTTTCTCTTTGACACAAAACCTTTTTGAGGACGAATTTTGGAAGGAATACAAATGGCAATGATTCCCTAACAGGCAACTTTAACACTGATATAAATTGAGGGTTTGAAATATGTTTGTTTTTCATTACGCTGACACCAATTTCTTCGCATAGCTAGGAAGCTAATAGCATCTGATTTGGCAACTGTTGTTAAAGTCACTCTCAGTCTGTTCCACTTCCATGTTTAACAGTCTCTCCTCTTGATGCTATTTACTGTACCTCAGAAGAAAGATACAAAACAAGAAAGGCAGAATAGAAAAGATTGATGGATACGTCTACTGTGTCACCTCATCAGCCAAGCCCTGTGAACCACCAACCAGAATTGCATTTCTGCAACAGACAAATGGTACCTCCAGCAGACCTCTCACTGAAAAGGCAGGGAGAGGGCGAGAGAGTGATGAATTACCCCCAAATGAGAGGGTGGGGAGAGAACGGCGCTCCGACTGTGCTGTCAGAGCATGCTAACATTTGGGGGGCATTTGTGGAAACATTGTGGGAATGGCAGGGTTGTAATGAGGACACTGTGTTACCTGTGCAGGCTATGCAGTGTCTGCCGCCCTTTACCACTCCATTAAAAAGTAATAATGACAAACAACACCAGTGTTTGTCTCCTGCAGCATACATTGGGTTATATCACAGCAGAGGTTCGCACCCCTAATGTATAGCTGCTCTGATGGGGGTATGAACTGATGTAATGTATACATTGTAGGTTTATGTATTGTAATGGCCTCTCAGGGCAAAAAATCATAAAAATCTGATGTGTACATTAGACTTTTCCAGTTCACATAACGTGCAAAAATTGTACCTTCAAGGGTACAACAGCTTCTCACTGGGGCAGTTTCCTTAAAGGGACAACTTTGTACCTTATTTACCCTGAAAAAGTTCATTATAGTAGTAATATACACTCACCTAAAGTATTATTAGGAACACCTGTTCAATTTTTCATGAATGCAATTATCTAATCAACCAATCACATGGCAGTTGTTTCAATGCATTTAGGGGTGTGGTCCTGGTCAAGACAATCTCCTGAACTCCAAACTGAATGTCAGAATGGGAAAGAAATGTGATTTAAGCAATTTTGAGCGTGGCATGGTTGTTGGTGCCAGACAGGCCGGTCTGAGTATTTCACAATCTACTCAGTTGCTGGGATTTTAAGTTATATTGTCCAACAAGCCATAGCCGTCATTTGGCCATTAATTATAGACCCGATATAGTCCGGCTATGAGTAACCAACTTCTAGCCAAAAGAACCTTGAATTTGGTTACATGTCCATCATGTAAGCAAAGTCAGTAGTGTTTACAAGGTGTTTGGTTTCATTTCTTTGACATGTTCTATGCCAACACTATCTTACGACCAATTTGTACGTATTTGTACGAGGTGGCTAATTCATACAAATTTGTATGACCTCACTTGTATGAATTAGTTCAATTTGTCTATACTGCAGTGATGGGTAGGTTTTATGGGTGGGGTTAGGGGTAGGTCATTCGTACAAAATCATACAAATTGACCAACTTGTCAAACACGTACGATTTAGCAAAAATCATACAAATTCGTACAAGTGAGGTCGTACAAATTTGTACAAATTAGCCACCTCGTAAAATACGTACGAATTGCCGTGAGATCGGGTTGTCTATGCATAGCCTGTGCGTAGCCACGATTGATGACTAGTCTATTCTTGGGCTATGGTTAGATGTCTATTAAATATTCACTGACAGCCCAAATTTTGCCTTGTTTTAGCCTACATGTCAGGGCTTTTAAATGCAAAATTGCTTGGTGGGAGAGATTAACAAAAAGTTCAAAATGTAGGGTGGGCACTTGGTTCTATCTGTCAGTTGTTGATTGGATGGAGGCAGATCAGAACGCGAGCTTCCAGTCGATTGTAAGAAAGAGGCGGGGTTTAAGTGGACTACATGTTTGGAGAAGTTCGACATATGTCACCAGAAAGGAGTGATACAAAATACATCAAAGTGGCGCCAATTAGTTACCCCAATTACTGCCTTAATATGCAGCATTGTCTTAATATGCGCGACTAGATATTACGAACCATCTGACCGCTGAACGTTGTGATTGATGTACACAAGAGGTCCATAATAATATTAGTAAACAGAGTGTTTGCAGCGTTTAATTAAAATAGTAAGAGTGCTAATTGTGAAGTCACATTGGCAAAATTTAAAAAATGACAAAGATTTTGTCTACAAAAGGCCTATTGTCAGTAGTGTAGAGATGCATGAAGCACAGCTCGAGCAGAAGTCAGTTTAAAACATCTATTGGTCAATGTTGTAAATTCACATGGGGAAATCTGTGCGAATTCCTATTGAAATGAACACCGGAAAATGTGTCATTATTTCATAGGAACGATCAATAAATATTAATTCGATGACATAACGTTCACCCAGTAGTCATACCTGATTTGAAAAGCAAAGTATTGTATTAAGTATTAAGCCCAAAAAGTAGAGACAATTTTAGAAATGTCATGTCACTTATAATGGCTGCTACTCCCCTGCAGTGGACCAATGGTGTTGCATTCATGTTAAAAAGAAAACGTTAGAAATAACATGTGTGAGGTATCCTTTAATGTGCCATTTTCTCGTCATCTAAAAATACCCAATTTTACACCCTCCATGATGCATACCCTCATCCACACATTCTCCATTTAAATGTAGCCCTTTTGGCAAATACAGAGGCTTGTAATAAGAGGATGTGTCAGTACAGGTGCGATTGCTATGGTTTTAACAGGGTTTAGTAATTGCTGTGGAAATCATGTTTAGTGCCCCTTTTCTTTCTTTCTTTCTTTCTTTCTTTCTTTCTTTCTTTCTTTCTTTCTTTCTTTCTTTCCTCCTCCTCCTCTCCATCTGTGATTCTCTCTCGTTCCACTTTCCTATTTTCTATTCCTCTCCACGCTACTCCTCCTTTTTATTTTCCCAACATCCTGGCTCTTTGTTCCTGTACCTTTCCCTCACTCCTTCTGCGTCTCTCTTTCCATCCCTCTTTCCAGTCTTCTTTCTCCTCCTCCCTCCTTCCTTCCCTTTCTGATGGATGACTCACATAGGCTAAAGCCTAGGGCTGTATAATTCAGGGCTTGACAGGTAGCACTCACTAAAAGAATAGGAACTGAGCCAAGAGCTGGTGGCAGCGGCCAGAGAATGGTATAGCCGTATGCTAGCTTGTGCGCGCTCTCTCTCTCTCTCTCTCTCTCTCTCTCTCTCTCTCTCTCTCTCTCTCTCTCTCTCTCTCTCTCTCTCTCTCTCTCTCATTTTTTTTCTATCAATATAACACCCGGCTTGCTTTCCTTGCTCTTCACATGTCTGGCCTCTTCTCCTTTATGGTAGCCACAATGCAAAGATTTTTTTTTTATCCAGCATTGTATTTTCACTCAACTGAAATACAAAGAAAACATGTAGATTCAGTGTTTTGTAAGGGAATATGTGAAGTGTGAAAGGCCAATACATGGCTAAATAGGAAAAAGTTGTGCGAGAGATGAAAATCTAGCACAATTTTGACATTCAAACAAAGGCTGTATAATTAAGTTCTAAGTTAAATATTCATATATTTCTGATAATAAACACAACTGAGTTTACAGACCTTGACAATGAAGTTCAAGAGCTGATTTTTTTCTCCATGTCACCTAATTTCTAACAAAGAAATTAGGTGCCATGGAGAAAAATCAGCTCTTGAACTTCATTGAGAAGTGGTTTGAATGACTATTGAGAAAGTTACATTAATGAGTTACACCATTTAATTTTGCTCTCAAACTGCTGTTTGGCTGCATCACAAATTGCCGTTCATAAAAAATCACATTAGTTCAAATAAAACAAATGTCAAAAAAAGTTTGAATCGAAGAGGGACCACCTTAACGGCTACAAAATTATCAGAATACATCATCAATACATGTCTGCATTTTTGAACATACCATAGCATATTTTTAGAGCTGGCATCTCCATTTTTAGTTTATTTTCTATTTTTTGTTTAAGAATAGGGGAGTCTGTGCATCGGTTACTTAAGAACCACTCATGTAATATGCTATTTGCACTAATGGAATGTTTTATCAAGAATAATGTCTTTTGGGTTGAATTGAAGTCAATGGAACTATGACCACAGACGTTCGATTGCTGAGACAGAGCTGCTGGTGGATTCCTTTGTCTTTTCCTTTCTCAAGAATTTATTGAGATTTTGCATGATGGACACGTACAGACGGCATTCATTTATAGCCTTAGGCCATAATTTACACCTTCATTCTATGTAGCAGGGAGAAATCATATTTGTGTGCCGGTAACTCACCAGCAGCATGCAAACAGATGGGCTCTGGACTGTGTGGGCGGCACATGCAGTTTCGTCCTCTGTCTTCTCTTCTCACTCACTCGCTTTTTTTGATGGGTCTTCGGGATGCAGTCTATGCGGTCTGTTAGCTTCGTGCTCGTCAAGTCATTCTAAATGATCTGTTCTATACATGCTGAGGGCTTGTTTGTTATCTGTGAAGGATTTGTAATTCGCTCAAACTGTTAATTCAGCTGTGAGGCTGAGCCAGATGTCTTTTTCATGTACTGTTGTCATGAAGTGATAAACATTATACAGCAGGATATTTCAAACTTTTTTTGAACCATGGACCCATTTCGTAACCCCAAAGTGTTCATTTGCAAGCATTACAAATTGGCATTATTGAATCTCTTGTGTGCAATCTCTTTGCGATTAAATGTCAACGTGCAATCTTGTATTCTTATACAGATTTTGTGTTTGAATATTTCGTATTGGAATATTTTGTAAAGTTCATTTTATATAGCAGGCAGTTCTGGTTCTCAAAATTTAATTGGCTGAGCGTTCCAAGAATTTTGATATATTGTCCACTCTGGGACTTTTCATTGTTTTTTTCACTTGGCTTGCCTTTTTTTGCACGTTTCAGACAGACTGTCAGTCTGTGCATTTGTTTTTCAGTGGCTGTGCCTGAAATATGGCACTATTTGAGGGGACAGCCATTTGTAGTGGTGTCTGAAACCATAGTGAACATTATAGATGATTCATTCAGGAACACTGATTCATTCAGGAATCAGAATGCTGAATTCGCAACCGTGTACTAGCATTTATTCTGCTAAAAATAGTAAGGGAAGTATATGAGTGTGTGGTTCTGAGTTCAGCTGCTGTCTTTATGAGTTAGTCATTGAATTATTCATTCAAATGATTAGTTCGTTAACAAGTGACCGGTTGAATTTAGAATTGCATGCTACCCCACTACTCTCGCTATTTCTACCATATCTTTATATCAAATAAATAGCAAAAGTAGCATAATAGTATGCTGTTCCCGAATTCAGCAACTCTTCATGAGTCAGTCATTGAATCATTCATTAAAATAATTCCTTCAATAACAAAGATTCATTCAGAAACTAAACAAGCGACTGACTGAATTCAGAATAGCATAGGCCTACTAGCATACTACCGTAACTATTTCTGCCATATCTTTATATTATACAAATAGTGAAAGTATTATACTAGTATGCTGTTCCGAATTCAGAAACTGTCTGTCATTATCAGTCATTGGGTCAGTCATTGAATAATTCTTTCAAATGATTTGTTCGGTAACACTGATTCAATCCGGAACAAAGCAAGTGATTGACTGAATTCGGAAAAACATACAAGCATTCAACTTTATTGTTTTTACCTTTAAATGGCAGAAAAATAAGAATATTATGTTTCTATTTTAAATTCACTAATTTGATTAATTAACACTGATTCATTTAGAAAAAACTGACATTTATGAGTGATTCACAGTGAATAGTTCTTTATGCATTCCTTTAAAAGTACACATGATGTGTACTCTCTCATATTGCTTGTAGAGCAATTTTTGCTCACACTTCAGCCGTTTTTCTCCACAGACCCCTTGGCTATTTGAGACAGACCCCATTTGCTATACAAGATTTTGATTCGCGTCAACCCATGCAACACGTCTTATGACACAATTGACCACTGGATAATTACTAAGAGAGCTGGTTTTTACTGGGTGTTGAGTGCAGGATACATCCAATGGGAAGAGTTTCCAATCTGAGTACTGTACTGTATCTCATTTTCATCCATATGATATCTGATGTAGATCTGAACCTGTGTGAATGTCAGTATTATGCCTCCAAAGTGCACAGCGAGATGTAAAGCCTCAGTCCAGGGTCAGACTTCACAAGTCTCTGCTGTAAATTCAACCGCCAAGGACATAATCACCGCAAACAGCCTCTCAGCGTGTGTGGTGTTGTGATTGTACGCTGTGTTTTTAGGCAGAGGGGCCGTGCTCCGCAGTGACAGAAAAGGCAAGTGAGCTGCAGAGACAGAAAGAGCCCTGCAGAATGCACAACACCAGCACCTCCTTTGTTCTGCTTTTTGGGAGGGTCGCAGAATGAAGGGAGGTTAGCTGGGAGATGTCTGTCAGGCACAGAATCACTGATCTCTCTCTCTCTCTCACTCTGTCTGTCTGCTCAAATGGCAAATCCCACTCCTGAGGGGGAGATCACCATGGTGACAGCGCCTTGCCATGCATGCCTGTGGATGCTGCAGTGTAGGAGCGCAGAGGAGCCGCATGCTCCTATGGCAACTCCAACACAAACAGCCAGCTGTAGCTGCTGAATTTGCCTCCACGGCCCTATAGTGTCACACTCCGCAAGAACATACCTGGTGTCAAGGCGTCTAGAATCAACAATAGACCACAGCCTGAACGTGCCCTTGGTATTCAGGCCAATTTAAACCAAAGAGCATTTCTGTTGGCTAATCTGCGGTCGCTAATTGTAACAGAACGACTATTTGAAGTCTTTTAATTAAAAAATAATCGCATGTTTTTAGAAACAGACGGAGAAATTATTCTCGTTCATCACTCCGCCACTTTGAGAGCAATATTTGCTCCATTGTTATGACGGTTGCTGTGGAAATGATCAAACGGAGCTGGTCCGGGCTAATATTCTGGCCATTGCTGGTATTAGTCAAGTTCATCAGAGGATTTGTCCACCAGGAGCTGTCTGACTGAAGTCATTATTTCTCCCGGCAGTTCTGAAAGGCTCGCAGATCTCTCTCTCTCTCGCTCTCTCTCTCTCTCTCTCGGCCGTAATTACCTTAGTCCCACTCAAAGCCTGCCTCCGCCGCTCCCGTATTCAAATGTGGTTTAATTACCTGTGGAATTTTAATTGGCGTGGCCTGCCAGTGGGAAACGCGAAGGTGTCCAAGGTCATTCCGAGTCGTTCGCGAAACGCTCTCACCCACACAGACGACGCTGGCTGCTTGCCCGCACAACACGCCATCACTAGAAGCACAGGCTCTATAACCAGCATCTGCTTTAACAATAAAATACTAAAGAGAAAATGGGCACCTCACACCAACAGGCCGACTGATGCATTGTAGGGTTAAGAGGTTAAAACATGTGATTTTATGGTGCACATATTTTTAGGACACAATGTGCCTAGCACAGTTATTGTTAGTACTGTGCAATGATAATTAATGATTATGATTTTAAAAGAACAGATTTTAAGAATTGGAGCTCCTTTGATCTGTCCAATAAACTTTCAAAATATTTATTATTTTGTTTGGTTATTAATTAAAAAAAAAAAAAACTTTTTTGTGGTGGCCATCATAGGTGTAATTTATATACACTATATTGCCAAAAGTTTTGGGACGCCTGCCTTTGCATGCACATGAACTTTAATGACATCCCATTCTAAATCTGTAGGGTTTAATATGGAGGTGGCCCACCTTTTGCAGCTATAACAGCTTCAACTCTTCTGGGAAGGCTTTCTACAGTGTGTTTATTTGAATTTTTACCATTTTGACCATTCTTCTAGAACCACATTTGTGAGGTCAGCCACTGACGCCGTCCACTGTTGGACGAGAAGGCCTGGCTCGCAGTCTCTGCTCTAATTCATCCCAAAGGTGTTCTGTCGGGTTGAGGTCAGGACTCTGTGCAGGCCAGTCAAATTCCTTCACACAAAACTCGCTCATTCATTTCTTTATGGACCTTGCTTTGTGCACTGGTGCGCAGTCATGTTGGAACAGGAAAGGGCCATCCCCAAACTGTTCCCACAAAGTTGAGAGCATGAAATTGTCCAAAATGTATTTGTATGCTGAAGCATTAAGAGTTCCTTTCACTGGAACTAAGGGGCCAAGCCCAACCCCTGAAAAACAACCCCACACTATAATCCCCCCTCCACCAAACTTTACACTTGGCACATTGCAGCCAGGCAAGTACCGTTCTCCTGGCAACTGCCAAACCCAGACTCGTCCATCGGATTGCCAGTTAGAGAAGCGTGATTCGTCACTCCAGAGAACGCGTCGCAACTGCTCTAGAGTCGTGTCTAGGTGGCGTGCTTTACATCACTGCATCCAACACTTTGCATTGCACTTGGTGATGTAAGGCTTGGATGCAGCTGCCCGGCCATGGAAACACATTCCATGAAGCTCTCTACGCACTGTTCTTGAGCTAATCTGAAGGCCACACGAAGTTTGGAGGTCTGTAGCTATTGACTCTGTAGAAAGTTGGTGACTTCTGCGCTCTGTGCGGCCTGCGCTGACCCCGCTCTGTGATTTTATGTGGCTTACCACTTTGTAGCTGAGTTGCTGTTGCTCCCAATTGCTTCCACTTTGTTATAATACCACTTATAGTTTCACGAATGGACTTATTGCACAGGTGGCAACCTATCACGGTACCATGCTTGAATTCACTGAGCTCCTGAGAGCGACCCATTCTTTCACAGATGTTTGTTGAAGCAGTCTGCATGCCTAGGTGCTTGATTTTATACGTCTGTGGCCATGGAAGTGATTGGAACACCTGAATTCAATGATTTGGAGGGGTGTCCCAATACTTTTGGCGATATTGTGTATATAGCAATTCCCTTTGTAAAAATAGCTTTTAATGTAAAATTGCATTTTGATGCAAATTAAATTAATAATTAACTGAAAAGATTTATCGTAAAAAATATAATTTTGGTAACACTTTAGAATAATGTTTCATTAGTTAACATTAGTAAACTACTTTAGTTAAAGGGGTCATGAACTGCATTGTTTTATTGTTTTATAATGTTTCCTGGGGTGCACTTATAATGTTAGAATGCTTTTTAGATCAAAAATTGTCACAATTTAAAAATAAAAGGCATTTTTCCTGACCTGATTTCCAAACCTGACCTGCTCTGAGCGCTCTGTTTTAAGGGGCGTGTCTGCTGTGAGACTTCAGTGTAAACGCCCACTGCTGTGATTGGCTAACGTCTTTCCATTTGATATAGTATTACTCTCTCTTTTAGCGCGTTTTTACTATTAGCTCTCATGTTTAACTAAGCGTGAAAAGTGTTGCATTACATTTAGCTCTATGGAATTATAATTAGATCTATGACATTATATTTAGATCGTAGCATGAAAGGTTGCAGAGATGAACATTGTAGCCGATCACAGACATGTTGTGCGCATGAAAGCAGTGATCTCATCATTGCAACTCAGCTTCTGTACACTAACGAATGCTTTCATCTTCACTAATAGTGCAAACGTGATATAGTTAAGAGATTCGTTGAATAAAATGGGAGTCACTGGCAAACGCGTCACTGATAAACTCTTGCTGTTTGATTGACAGCTTCAGCACTCGCTGCTCCAACGATTCCAAAGGGAGCTTTCTTTGATCGCTTTCTTAATAGAATTTAATCACCGTTAAATAACATATTATTTTCATCCTACTAAGAGAAACAACGCAAGTTTAGTTACTGGTTTGATTTACTGACACAGACAAAGAACATCTGACTGTACATGAATCATTACATTTCAGATCAGGCATTAGTATTAACACAGTTACTTACATGTTGCATTACTGTCGAGTCCAGGCAGTATCCTCAACGGCATGTTTATTGCATGGTAGCTCGATCTGGTCTAACACCACATAAGCCTATGTTACGTAGCCTACCTATTATATTGCATGTCATGTGCAAATCGGTGGGCGGGGCTAAAGTAGGCGTTGATATTCTTCTGCAGAGGCGGTGCTTGCCTCCCTTTGACGTCATAGATCCCCACTTTGAAAAAAAACCTTGTTTGCTGGGCCTGATGTCAATAAAAGCTTTTATTGGACTAACAAGGAGGTTTTCAGTTCTGAAGCTTACAGGGCATTCTTATAGTATGATGACTTCTTTTGATTTCTTTTTGAAAATTTGATTTCTCAGTTCATGGCCCCTTTAACGAGAATTAAGAATGAACAATTTGAGAATGAGCATTTATTAATCTTAATTAATGTTAATTTCATCATTTACTAATACATTATTAAAATCAAAAGTTGTATTTGTTAATGTTAGTTAATGCACTGGGAACTAACATGAACAAACAATGAACAGCTGTATTTTGATTAACTAAAATTAACAAAGATGAATAAATAATGTAATAAATGTATAGCTCATTGTTATTTCATGTTAAAGGTGCACTATGTAACTTTTCCGTCCACTAGAGGTTGCCTATTCAAAACAAAGGCGTAGTTTTATGAAGCCAAGTCTGAGTGCAGAATCTTGGGACATGTGGTTTTCACCTCACAGCCGGTGGAAAAGAATCGGGATAGGACTCGGGCAGAAATCATGTTCATTAATGCGATTATTAATGTTACTGTAGTATGAAGCAGAACAGGACCGAGTGTTGTGGGAGCTGAGCAAGGCTGCTGTAGCGATTGTTAATAAGATGAACGCAACACAAGCCTCGCGAGCAGCGGGACTTTTATTATGCCACAGTCGCCGGCGCCATTTCCGCCTTTCCGGTCATGAGTATGAGGTAACGCAGCTCTGTTTATCATATTAGATACATCTGAGTGTGTTGAAAATTATGTTATGACGTTACTCTGTGCGTTCGCTCAGCGGCTGATATGACACTTGTTGCACACTGCAGAAAGAGTAAAGCGTTTCTGAAAAATAAAACCGGAAACCGAGGGTAACGCAGATATGATGCAACTCCTGACAGGCGACTCCTTCACATCCCGGTTCATTGGTTAAAATAGCAATTTTCTCACCATTTACAAATAGTTGGAAAAATTTTGGATATTGTAAGTACTCAATTGAACAAAATATATAACACTGGCCTAGTGGTTTTTGGATATTTTATTGAAAAAATGTTACATAATACACCTTTAACATTTAACTAACATTAACAAATGAGACCTTATTGTTACCATTATTTTTATAATTATATATATATTTTTAAACCTAATAATTGTATTGCTATTAAGTTGTTAAAATGTAGGTTTTGACAATCTGTAAAATATTATTTGTTACATAGTTTATTTTTTATTATCCAATACCTTTTTTTCTTTCTTTTTTTACAAATGATCCAAATTAACCACCATAGTGGTTACTAATACCAACCACAGGTTTTGTTATAGTGTGAATAATCGTAACAAGTGTGGTATATTATTGTTTTCCATACCATTTTTAAGGCACAACCCTTGTCAATTATATTATATAAGTCAAGCACAGATCCATATTGCCTGAAGTCCTTGGTTCGCTGGTGCTGATTTGTGCATGTTAAGGCAGTATCTGAGTATGAGGAGGAGATAACTGCCTGCAAAAGGGATTTGAATCTAGAATGTTTCACAGTCCGTTGAGCCCTGACCAAGCACAAGAGCCATGAGAACAGGTTATAAAAACACAGCTCACGTTTTTTATTGTCCTCTCGTCATTCAAAATGTGTGTGTGTGGCGTTCTTTTCTGATTCTAGACAACCCAGTTTATATCTACAAAGCCTCACTCTGATGTGAATCTCAACTCCCAGTTGTTAACTGAGCTGAAGGTTTGAGGTTATGACTTAAAGGAAGCTTGAGGATAAGGTTAAATTAATAAAAGTATTAGCAAGAAATATTATTTGAAAATAGTCCTCTGTTCTGTTATTCTGTTTTTGCTTCAGCAGTTCAAGAATAATTGTCCCCAGAAGCCAGATTATCTTTAGATACACAGTATTTACAGCACTTATCAGAGATAATTATCAATATCATTATCATTATCACATCATTGAATAAGTCAACAAATCAATCATAAAGCCACAAATAAACTTTTATTGTATGAAGACTGAATAACTGATTAATCGTATGCCACATTCAAACCACATATAGTTGCACATGCTTTTCTAGTGCATTTAAAGTGGAATTTCTCAAAACCTCATGATTATTATGGAATTTGTATAATTGAGGGCTAAGGCTAGAATGAGCTTTGCCTTGTTTATATTTTGGAGGATAAGTCTCATAAACGAGTCTTGGCGGTTTAGGAATAGCACTGTCTTGTGGGACCAGAGTTCAAGCAGCACACGCATTTACATGAATAAATGTGCCAGTGGTTATTAATGCTTTGTTATGTCTTAAACAATTCTAATACTTCTTATCTCTGAGGGCTGAGCTTTGGCACAGGCAATCTTCACACATTCAAGGTAATTTTTCAGAACTGTTGCGCATAATTCTCTGGGTTTTTGTTTTCTTTTTGTTGTGCAGTGTGTATGGATGCCCCTTGGCTAAGAAAAGGAAAACCCAAGAGAAACCTCCACAGGAGCCAGCTTCCAAACGCCGTCCGTTTCTAACTATGGCTGATGGAGAGCCCACCATGTACGAAAACTATGAGCCAGAGGCCATGGAGGAGGGAGAAGAGACAGAACAGGAAGTAGAAGAAGTGGAAGAAGAAGAGGAGGAAGGGGACGATGAAGAAGAAGAGTGCTCGGATGACAACGAGGAACCAGGAGAGGAAGAAGAGGAGGAGGAAGAGGATGGTGAGGAAGTGGAGAGAGAGGAGGCAGAGGGGATAGAGCAAATGGAGGAAGAGGTTGAAGAGGATGAGGAAGTGGTGGAGGAGGATGGGGATGATGAAGAGCAGGAAGACGATGAAGAGGATGATGATGAAGATGAGCATGAAGAAGAGGAATACTATGAAAATCGTCATCAGCAAGGTAAGCAATGTTATCTGATTTATTGCATATCCTGAATGTTTGTAAAACATTCAGTTCTGTGAATTGAACATTCACAGAACACAGCTGGAGAGACTTGCATATGCACACACACATTTGTACAGTTAATATATCATTTTAAATTATTAAGTGTGTGTGTGTGTGTGTGTGTGTGTGTGTGTGTGTGTGTGTGTGTGTGTGTGTGTGTGTGTGTGTGTGTGTGTGTGTGCGCGTGTTTTTGTGACATATCAGGACACAAATGTGTATAATGACATGAGTATGACATAAGTATTACAAGGAGAGGGTGACTTATGAGGACATTACCCATGTCCCCATTTTTCAAAAGGCTTATAAATCATACAGAATTAGTTTTTTTGGGAGAAAGTAAAAATTAGCAGTTTCCTGTGATAGGTTTAGGGGTAGGGGTAGTGTAGGGGGATTGAAAATACAGTTTGTACGGTATAAAAACCATTACGCCTATGGAATGTCCCCACAATTCACAAAAACAAACGTGTGTGTGCGTGTGCGTGTGTAGATATACATAAATATACATATATAGGGCCTAAAATTAACACCCGCCAAGTGTCAAATGCACACATCCAAAGCGCGCACACATAAAGCTGCGTCAGACTCAACACAAAATTCACGCACAAAGTTATGTCAAAAATAGCGAGTATCCTAGTAAACAGTCAGTTATTTCTTAGGTGAACGAAAAAAGTAAACATGTGTACAGTATCAATATATTAGATCCGTGCGTTCACTCTTAAAGTGACAGCAGCCTAATAAACTGTTGCTGTCTGTGTTTTTAATGTTAATCAAATAACAAAGGACAAATACTAGCAATACTCATTGCTCTTGACATAATACCTTTTTAACTTAATAAGGATGTTTAATTTATACAGTGAAGACTATGCAAAGTTATTTTACATTTGCTTACTTTGTAACATTTCTGTACCTGAAAACTAATGTTAGATCTACCTGAAACCTGAAAAGCACTGTTTATTTAATTTCTATCTTTGTATATTGTATTTATTTGTGCGTTTGCTTCAAATTTGATTAATTATTTTAATTTTATTACTGACTGTTTACTTGTCTTATATACTTATATTAGTTAGGCTAGTAGTTTTAGCTGTGGTATCGAAATAGGAATAGAAAATTATGAATTTTCACTGGTATCAAAAATTTTGGAGTCATTAGTGTGTTAGTTTCATGGACGGTACAATATATTTATGGCTGTAGATTTTATTAAGTCACTGGTCATTGGCAGGTGTGGCAAAAAGTTAGTTTTAGGCCCTGTAGAGTGTGTGTGTGTGTGTGTGTGTGTGTGTGTGTGTGTGTGTGTGTGTGTGTGTGTGTGTGTGTGTGTGTGTGTGTGTGTGTGTGTGTGTGTGTGTGTGTGTGTGTGTGTGTGTGTGTGTGTGTAAAATATCTTTTGATGACTTTTATGATCTTATGACATGATCTGATAACATTGAAAAAAACTTTTGCAAGAATTCATTAAAGTGAATCAAAAGAGAATCTTTACACAATGTTAGCCAAAGTTCTGAGAGTGATCTTTGTCAGCTAGGCCCAGGTAACAAATGTATGTTCTCAGAATGTTTGCTAGTGTTCCCATTAAAAAATCCATAAATGTTCAAAATGTCCATGTTTTTTTTCTTGGTTGTATGAACATTCTGGAAAATGTTAGCGGAGTAGGAAATTGAATGTTTAGAATCTACAGAAAGACATGTAGCTGCTCTGACACACAGAATGCTACATGAAATATGAATCAAGAGCAGCTTATTGTAGGTCAACCGACATTTCAAAGTATAATTGACAGAGATATGCAGTCATTAAACTCAATGTTTTATTTCCTAAATTTCCTGTTTTCGTTTCAAGTCATACACTATATGTAATTTGCTGAATCACAATGAAATCTACATACACCCTGCAGAGAATGGCCGGCACTCGCCATCCTAATTAATGTGGATTTTACAGCAAGGAACAATCCAACTCCCCTTTCGAAATTGAGGGAAAGCAGATGTGACTACTTCCTTAGTATGCGTCTCACCCTCATTCTCTGGTGTCCTCAATCGCTTGTGACAGTGCTTCCAGAGTAATAGAGAGAAGAGGTTCTCTGAGTTATTAACTTTGGCCCCCCTCCACACATGCACGCGTCGTCCCGGAGGTGTCAAATACACTCAACCCCCCCACCCTTCCCGGGTGAAAATGGGCTCCTCCTGAGGATATTTCTGGCTCTAGAAACAGAGCACCTCATCCTCTGCTTATCCCTGCAGTCTCATCCGCCTCTGTCCCAAATACTAGCAACACTAAAATCTTTTCAGTACAACTGAGAGGCTTTCAGAGCAGCCTGTGCTGCTTACATGTTATGGAACATAAATATATCTCGTGAAACATTTAAACGGCTGCCTGATTATTCTTTTGCAGAATACTCAAATATATTTCAGCGGCATAGTGGCAGTTACCATCTTACTAAACTGCATTTGATTATTTAAATCAATTTGTACCTGTGTCATCGAGCTGTACGTGAAACCCTGGCGTGACATTTGTCTTAGATTTGCTGCATCAATGCTATCGCTCATGAGACGTTACATTTTCATAATGATAGTGTTCAGGCAGCTTCAGATTATAGAGAGGACTGACATTTCGTTTGTGAATTTATCTTTCCGCACAAGCCGCTTGCTTTTAAAATAAGGTGAAAGGCCTTAGTGCGCAACGTATTCGAGGATGTATTTTTGGAGTAGCATTTTGCCTACAAATCTTCATGCAAATTCCTTGTTTTGTTCTCCTTTCTCTATAGATGACAATTATTCCAGTGGTGGACAATCAAAATCCGTTCAAATAGTTGAGAAGGACAATAACAACAACAACAACATGAACAATGAGGAGTATGAGAATTATGACGAGCTGGTCGCCAAGTCCCTCCTCAACCTGGGTAAAATCGCAGAGGATGCCGCCTACCAGGCCATGACTGAGTCAGAGATGAACAGCAATTCCTCCAACAGTGCAGGTGAGGATGACGACGAGGACGAGGATGATGGGAGTGAACAAGGAGGCCATAAGGGAGAGTTGAGCGTCGACTTGGATAGCGATGTGGTACGTGAGACTGTGGACTCATTGAAGCTTCTGGCCCAGGGACATGGGGCCGTGCTGCCCGACGAGGGATACGCGGATGGTGGGTCTGGGGATACCGGCCCAGCTGGCCATGCTAACGGACGGGGCCAGACAGAGGAGAGCGAGGAGGAAGTGTGTCTCAGTAGCCTGGAGTGTCTACGTAACCAGTGCTTTGACTTGGCCCGCAAACTTAGTGAGACCCAGCCGTCTGAGCGGCCCATGATGGACCACCAAGGTCACCAGGCCTTGCAGCACCAGGCCGAGCATCTGCATCCTCATCCACATCAGCATCAACATCCGCATCAGCATCAGCATCAGCATCCGCATCAGCATCAGCATCAGCATCAGCATCCGCATCAGCATCCGCATCAGCCTCCAATGCATCACATGCCCAGGTATGACAGCTGCCAGATGGACCAGCACAGACCCCTTGAGAGGAACTACTCAGACATGGTCAATCTGATGAAACTGGAGGAGCAGCTCAGCCCCGCTTCAAGAGGCTACCCATCTAGCTGCGCTCAGGAAGGCGATGAGGACACTACATCAGTGGCTTCCGAGCGTTCAGATGAAGCTTTCGACATGACTAAAGGCAACCTGTCCCTGCTGGAAAAGGCCATTGCTCTCGAATCCGAGCGTGCCAAGGTTATGCGAGACAGAATGGCATCAGAACAGATGGTGGCTCGGAGGGACAATCAGCGCCTTCATGGAGAGCACAGCCCAAGGCAGAGCAGCAGTGCAGAAGAACGCAAGGCCCGACTCCATCATGATGGCGCGAAAAGAGCATATTACCCTAAAGGTAAAAGTAAAACTTCTAATGAGATTTTGCATTTCAGCAGCGATTTCAGTAGCTATAGTTCCCCTTCATTATCAAGTTTATAGAATATGGAAGCCATATTCCATCACTGAGGAAACAAATAAAATGGTTATTCTGGTTATTTTTCACAAGTCAGTTTGTGAGATATAAAGTAAAAATTTCCATATTTTTTTCCATTGGTTATTGTACCTTTAAATCTCACAACATGACATTATATCTCACAATGTGGCTTCATTTCTCACAATTGCGGCTTTATTTTTTCCTATTTGTGGCTTTATTTCGCCTAATTGTGATATTATATTTCATGATGTGATGTGACTATATTTCAGTGACGTTTTATTTCTTATTTTAAACATTTTCTCACAATTACCAGTTTTATTTGTTTACTGTCACAATTGTGAGATATAAAGTCAGTATTTCCTTTTTCATTTCTTTATTTCTGGTAATTGTGACTTTAAATCTCACAATGTGACATTATATCTCATATTTGTGACTTTATTTCTCCTAATTGTCATATATCTCACAATGCGACTTCATCCCCTGGTTTCACAGACAAGGCTTCAACTTAGTCCCAGACTAAAATGCATGTTTGAGCTGTTTTAACTAAAAGTAACTTGCATTGACATATCTTAAAATATGTCAGTGTCATTGTTTTGTCTCAAGATGCATACCAGTAATGTTTGTTTTTTCTAAGACACGTTTATAAAAGCTACTAAAATGTCCTAATTGAACTAATGCCTAATCCTGGCTTAATCTAAACTCTGTCTGTGAAACCAGGTTCATATCTCTCAACTGCAGATTTATTTTTCCTATTTGTGATATTATATCTCACAATGTGACTTTATTTCTCATAAATATGTGACCCTGGACCACAAAACCAGTCATAAGTCGCACAGATATATTTGTAGCAATAGCCAACAATATGGGTCAAAATTATAGATTTTTTTTTTATGGCAAAAATCATTAGGATATTAAATAAAGATCATTTTCCATGAAGATATTGTGTCAAGTTCCTACCATAATGTATTATTAGTAGAAATATGCATTTGCTAAGGACTTCATTTGGACAACTTTAAAGGCGATTTTCTCAATAGTTAGATTTTTTTGCACCCTCAGATTCCAAATTTTCAAATAGTTATATCTCAACCAAATATTGTCCTATCATAACAAGCCATACATCAATGGAAAGCTTATTTATGGATGACGTACACTCACCTAAAGGATTATTAGGATCACCTGTTCAGTTTCTCATTAATGCAATTATCTAATCAACCAATCACATGGCAGTTGCTTCAATGCATTTAGGGGTGTGGTCCTGGTCAAGACAATCTCCCGAACTCCAAACCGAATGGGAAAGAAAGGTGATTTAAGCAATTTTGAGCATGGCATGGTTGTTGGTGCCAGACGGGCCGGTCTGAGTATTTCACAATCTGCTCAGTTACTGGGATTTTCACGCACAACCATTTCTAGGGTTTACAAACAATGGTGTGAAAAAGGAAAAACATCCAGTATGTGGCAGTCCTGTGGGCGAAAATGCCTTGTTGATGCTAGAGGTCAGAGGAGAATGGGCCGACTGATTCAAGCTGATAGAAGAGCAACTTTGACTGAAATAACCACTCGTTACAACCGAGGTATGCAGCAAAGCATTTGTGAAGCCACAACACGCACAACCTTGAGGCGGATGGGCTACAACAGCAGAAGACCCCACCGGGTACCACTCATCTCCACTACAAATAGGAAAAAGAGGCTACAATTTGCACGAGCTCACCAAAATTGGACAGTTGAAGACTGGAAAAATGTTGCCTGGTCTGATGAATCTCGATTTCTGTTGAGACATTCAGATGGTAGAGTCAGAATTTGGCGTAAACAGAATGAGAACACGGATCCATCATGCCTTGTTACCACTGTGCAGGCTGGTGGTGGTGGTGTAATGGTGTGGGGGATGTTTTCTTGACACACTTTAGGCCCCATAGTGCCAATTGGGCATTGTTTAAATGCCACGGCCTACCTGAGCATTGTTTCTGACCATGTCCATCCCTTTATGACCACCATGTACCATTCTCTGATGGCTACTTCCAGCAGGATAATGCACCATGTCACAAAGCTTGAATCATTTCAAATTGGTTTCTTGAACATGACAATGAGTTCACTGTACTAAAATGGCCCCCACAGTCACCAGATCTCAACCCAATAGAGTATCTTTGGGATGTGGTGGAACGGAGCTTGTGTGCCCTGGATGTGCATCCCACAAATCTCCATCAACTGCAAGATGCTATCCTATCAATATGGGCCAACATTTCTAAAGAATGCTTTCAGCACCTTGTTGAATCAATGCCACGTAGAATTAAGGCAGTTCTGAAGGTGAAAGGGGGTCAAACACAGTATTAGTATGGTGTTCCTAATAATCCTTTAGGTGAGTATATACATCTCACTTTCAAAAATGTACCCTTATGACAGGTTTTGTGGTCCAGGGTCACATATATGTTCCATTGTGAATTTCTTTTTATTTTAAGCATTTTTGCACACTTAACAGATTTATTTTTTATTCTGATGTGGAATCAAATGAGTGTATTTGTTTCCATAAATGAGTGTATTTGCACAAACAGAGATCTTTTGAATATGAACGTTATTTTCTTTCGTTAAATTCTGTTGCAGAATTTGTTTTCCATTGTCTTGGGTCACTTAACATTCCATCACACACTGCGCCGATGACATTGATGACTATGGGGTCACTTTGGTGAGACAGAAACATTTTTGGGGCTTGTTTTAAACACTCAGGTCTCCCTGATAGCAACTTCCATAATGACAACAGCTTATGTTGCTAAAATAGGTTGACATGGTAACATCAGACACTTACCTTGTCAGGCATGAGTAATGGCAATCTGCATGGCCCGTTAGGAAAGCAAATCTCATCCCTTGGATCCCATACATGGTTTATTACCGCAAATCCTTCCCAATCCACACCCACTTCCTTTGGGAGTGAGCCATGTTCTCTGATATATGCAGATAGTAACAATCAGGAACTACAGGAGCATATCAACATCACATTTAACAAACAGTGGTTATGGTGTTGAGGATCCTCAGATCACCCATAGTTACCCAACCTAACTGCTTTTCCTATGTAGTATTTTAAAAGGTTCATCAATTGTCTCTGCTTTGAAGGCGCTGCTTCGTATGTTTCATTACCTTCCATTTGCTCTATTTGCACTGGTTTCCATTAAAGATAGTGTCTCTGTGCTTCCTTACGCAGTTTGCTGTTGTTTTCAGTGCACGACCACAGCAAGTCAGAGGGTCGTGTAATTATAGAATTACACCACAATTTCACACCTCGTCTCCAGAAACTATTCTTGGCTCTAATTATTGGAGCGTCGTTATTAAACATGTCGAGTGATCTCACTGATCTGACTGACAGGGTGCATTATTATTGCATGCTTGTGGAGTTTTACAGCAGTTATTTTTGGCTAATAAAACAGGGAGGGATATAACAAATGTGTTCTCGTAGCTAAACCGATTTGAATAACAGAGAATGCATGTACTGATAAATGTACCCACAACTTTATTGATCAGCCAATGGGTGCTATTATGGTTCTGTACTATCATTTGCTGGTTTTCCCTTTTTAGTCTCATGGTAGAAACTATGCACAGCGCAAACCAGAACCAGTGAAAGCTGAACATATTATCTTGCCGGTTTTACTTGCAAGCTAATAATGGGGAATTGTTATAGTGGAAACGTTAACTTATTTAACAGCATGAATTTGAATCAGTTTTCACTTGTATTTTAATATCAATAGCACACATGAACATCTTGGATGGTCTATGTAGAATAAAATGTTGTGAGATGAAAACATTGATACGTTTATGTGTATAATGTATATTTCCTTATACTCTGATACCTAGTTCCTCAGAGAGATTGTCTTGTTTTATGTTTTAAGTAAGGTGATTTTAAAATTAGCTCTTTTTTCTCAATTGTATATTACATTTTTATGAAACTCACTTATGTTATATTATGCAAGGGATAGGCTAATGTACATCCAGCTGGGTTTTTATCGCTATTTTTATGATCAGGACTCCGACGTGAAGCAAAGGGGTCTTGCATCACCTTAAAGGGGTTTATTCTGTGATAACAAATGGCTGGATGTACATTATCCCGCTTATTACATGGCTACTTGCCACATAAGTAAATAAATACACATGAAATATTGATCTGAGTCAAAATATTTTATTAGCTCTTTAAACGCAAAGCTTCCGCAGAGAGGGCAGTTGCTAGCAAGCGGCAAGTTCAAACTAGACAGGACATTTAAGGGATACCACTTATTACACGGTATTTCACCACATAAATAATTATGGGAATAAGAGATATTGATTTGAGATTAAGCTGTTTTCAAATCGTACCTGTTTGTTATCTTGTAACCCATTTTACTGTACAAAACAATCGTCATAAAATGGCAGCAGCTGCGTTTATATTAAACAAGAGAGTGAGTGATACCGGATGACATAATTAAATAACTGTACACAAAATATTGATTTGAATTTTAATATTTTATTAGCTCACCAAATGCATCATCAAATGTTCCTAACAAGCGTAAAGCCCCGAAATCAGTGACATTTACCCGGATGAGCCTGGGTTAACAGTTTTACCGGTTGTTATCGGTGATAACATAGGCTACCACTGGATGTCACAGGGGCATGTATTGTATTATATTCATCACCTGCCATTATATTTTTATTTTTTATCTTACTTAACAATACAGAAAACACAATCACAAAATTAATGATTTATACAATTTTCATACCGCTGAATGTCACAGGGACATGTATTATATTATATTATATTATATTATATTATATTATATTATATTATATTATATTATATTATATTATATTATATTCATTAGCTGTCATTATATTTAGAATTTTTATACTTAACAATACAGAAAACACAATCACAAAATTAATGATTTATAAACCTTTCAGATAGACCACTCATGCTTGTTATTGGTGCACTTATAGCTCAATATATTTCATATTTAATACATTCAAATTTTAATGAGAATATTTCATTTTTGTACAGTTGTCTGTAACAATGTGGTGGATATTTTGTCCTGCTGTACAGCAAAATTAAAATGTTAATTATTCATTATTTTGACAGTATTTAACTTAGTTTAGCGAAGTATGACTTTTCAGTTAATAAAACATTCTACATATTCTATATTCTGCAGGGAATTCATAGTAAATCAATTGAAATGAATGATGTAGATCTTTGTTTTATTGTCTAATGAAATTCCTCTGTGCTCTGACAGTTGGATTTCTGTGAATTACAGTCGAGTAAATTCTGTCATTCTGATTCAAATCAGGGCAGCCAATTCATAAATTTAGAATTTTGCAGAACACAGATCTCGTGCATCACCGCCCCTCCTCTCAGCCATAAGTCTCACTCACACTATTCTTCCAGTGTCCAAGTTCAAAGCAAACAGCAAACAGACAGTGTTTGAACATAGCTGTAACAGGGGCATAAATGTTATCACAAAGAATCCAGCAGGTTAATGGGATTTTCTTACTGTGCCTGTAACAGGATATGCCAATAACTGTCTTTGCTTGCAGACTCGAGGGGAGAGAAAAAAGAAAGCAAGTGTCCGACCCCGGGTTGTGATGGCACGGGCCATGTCACGGGGCTGTATCCTCATCATCGAAGCTTGTCTGGCTGCCCCCACAAAGACCGCGTGCCACCAGAAAGTAAGCCAAATTTGGATGGCCGTTTGCGCTTGATAAATGTTCCCATGTGTGTTTGTCAAGTGCTGTCTGTGCTGTGGGCATGTTTTTCATGTTTTAGCATTTCTGTAATGCATATGAGTGTATTTCCTCCTCCACCCAAAGCGGTGGCGCTCTTTGCTTTTCTGGATGCGCTGATTGGTGCTTGTGTGTAATTTTAGCCTGTTTCTCAATATGGCTGCAGTGATCTCTTAGATGCAAAGCATCTTTTTCATCCCTACCTCTTGTCACACCTCTAATTGGATGAGGATCGTGTCACAGGCAGGTTCTGATGAGTCAGTTTACTGCAGGCCCAGAGACGTAGCGCTGCAGGATGTGTCATAGACAACCTAATGGCTAGACTCATTCAGTCCACCAAAAATAAATTGGTTATTATTGAAGAGAGCTTTCTTTTCCTCTTTCGCCAATGCTTTCACAGAACGTGCATGCCATTAACACATTGCATGCCTAGATTCTTCTTTCACCATATGGTGATTTACTTTATGTTTAATTGATTTCAGCTGGAATGTTTCTTAGGAGCATGTGCATGCTGTTGTCACTGAGCCCGTTCAGCTTAATGGAACACAAGGCTTTCATACTCACTCTGGATCCTCCTAACCTTCTCTCGCCCTCTCCTCTCTGTTTGTCCAAGTTCTTGCAATGTATGAGAATGTTCTAAAGTGCCCCACGCCTGGCTGCTCGGGACGCGGCCATGTAAATAGCAACAGGAACTCCCACCGCAGGTGAGTGGCTGGAAAGGACGTGGAGAGAAGAAACTTGCGGCACTGTGGGGACTGATGTTCCAGTCTTTTTACACACTTTATACAGGGAATTTGAAGAATACATGGATTTAGATGGAGCCTTGCTTTCAGGAAGGAGAAGAGGGACTGATTTGTTTGTGTTGTGCTGAGCTCGGCTGGATGATAGAAACACATAGCTCCAGGCTCAAATATTTTATTTGCACATTGGCACTTTTGACAATGCAGACTGGAGATTTAGGATTCAATTCCCACTGGAAAGGAGGGGGCATGGTGAACTTTTAAAACCTACAAAAATTAAATACATTAATACAATAATATATATTTAATCAAATATTTATTACACATTTGAATGCCTCTAAAAATGTATAAAATAAATAAGCTATAATTATGATTAATATTTCAGTTTAATATTTATTTAATTCTATTTAATTGATACTGTTTACAATTCTAATATAGAAAAATATAATATATAACTGTATATATAATATATCATTTATTTGATTGTTTTTCTGTTACATTTACAAGATGAACCAGAGAATTTGGCCTCTTCAAATCTTAATTTTCTTAAGAATGAGAGCTCCACACATACAGTACAACACTTATGCAGTTAAGATGTGCCTCCATGTGCACATGGTGTACATTCAGACAGATGCAGTCTCCACCCGAAGTCGCTGCAGGCCATGTTATATGGAACAGCTCCTATGGGACATGCTCACACACACACACACACACACACACACACACACACACACACACACACACACACACACACACACACACACATATTATTAGAAGGGTTGAGCTGTAGAAAACAAAATGGATAATAGGGAAATATAACAACCTTGTACAGTATATATGGTTTGTCTACACATTTCTCATTGCATGGTTGTCATGGCAACTCAGCATAGTGACAGCCATCCTTCCGTCTGTCAGTCACCACTCACTCACTTTTTTTCTTCTAATTCCTTTCCTGTAGATGCACAAGTACCCTGTGCTTATACGCTTTATGTGTTTTTGAAATTGCAGAGCGTGTGGGTTTTTTTTTTCTGTTTGTATTTTTGTCTCATTTGTTTATTTTTTATATTTTGAGAGTGACTGAATGGTTTCCGTATTACCAGAAGACAATAAGAACATTACAGACGATAAGAAGACAGTTCCCAACCATACAAAGGATTACAGAGAGAGAGAGAGAGAAGATGACAGAAAAGTGGGAGAAAAAACAAACGGAGAGGGAGATAGAGAGACTAATGAGAGGAAGAAACAACAAGGGAGAAAGAGAGCGAGTGAGAAAGGAGAAAAAAAGGAGAGCAAGGGAGCGTAGCTGGATGTTCTGAAGCTCAGTTTGCTGTAGTGTGTCTCTCTGAAATGACTGCGGTATCTCGCTGTGAGGAGCTTTCTGAAGCCAGCCAGCCAGAAATGCCCAGCAGATATCTGCAAAGCTTTGCCTTCATACTATAGAACTAGGCCACATGAAATGCATAATTCATACATAAATATCCCCATGTACCACACACACACGCATACCAGGATTTTGCAAACACGTTGGAAGTCTGTATTCAGAGAATGTCATAAAAAGCGGACTATTCTCTCTGACAGACTTGTCTCCATATGCTGGTATTATACATTCCCTCATATCTCACTTTGTTCTTCAACTTCTGCTATCTGGCTAGGGCATGTGTGTGCGTTTAAGAGAGAGAGAGAGTGTGTGTGTGTATGTGTGTGTATGTATGTATGTGTGTGTGTGCCCTTACATGCGGCTCGTAACGTAATGTTAACACCACATAAATTGCTCTGCTGCTGTTGCAGTCTCTCGGGATGTCCCATAGCTGCCGCCGAGAAGATGGCAAAGGTTCAGGAGAAACATCACCCCTGCGACAGCTCCAAGTCCAACCAGGCGTCAGACCGCGTCTTGAGGTATATGTGAACCTCCGTGCCATATGTTTAATAAAGATATAATGCCTTTGACTTGTTGTTGGAATGGTACATTAATTCAATTCACATTTAAATGTATAATGTATAGTGCTTTTTGTTCAAGATTCCAGGGTGCAGTTTCCAGTGCAGCTTTAAAAAGAATATTATTGTTATTTATTCTTATCCTCTTCCTTTGAAAATGACTTTTCACTGATGTCTTAAGGCTATTGTTAACTAATAGATAAATAGTGCTATATATATATATAATGTAATATTTAAATAAGTAATAATGTAATAATGTCTAATATAATATTTATTATAATATAATATATCATTTACTTACCCGCATGTAATTTTTTAAAATCCTAAAAACACACTCTAAAAAATGCTGGGTTAAAAACAACCCAAGTTGGATTGAAAATGGACTAACCCAGCGATTGGGTTGTTCTAACCCAGCAAACATTTAACCCAACCGCTGGCTTAAAACAACCCATTTACTGGGTTAGAACAACCCAATCGCTGAGTTAGTCCATTTTCAACCCAACTTGGGTTGTTTTTAACCAAGCATTTTTTAGAGTGCAATTAACAAATGTAATAAATAAATAAATGTAAAATGATTACAACATCCCGACTTTTTGCTTTTGCCTTGAAATAAGTTACATTATGATTAGGCCTTGACATTAACACCCGCCAACTTGCCAAATGTGGGTGAATTTCAGCAGTGGCGTGTATACTTTTTTCAATTGTAGTCTTTAAAAAGGCATCTGAAATAATAAACTAAGTGCAATGTCGTGTTGTCAAAAATGTTGATTTTTCGATATACAGATACTGAAATATCTGAAACGCTTCCATTACTCATTTTCCGCAGAATAGATACACGGTACCATCTGCGCTTTCTCGCTCTCCCATCTCTCCAACAGCGAGTTGACACAAACCTGCCTCCTCTCACTCACTCGTTTCATTTGCTCCGGAAGAATATTGTTGGCGTTACAGGGCTTGAATTTCAGTGTATTGTATCAATTTTCAGTGTATCAATGTATTGCGCATAATTTTACTCATTCCTGCAGATTTTGTGCTCACACCCAAAGTGCACGCACATAAAGCCACCTCTCAGTACTAAATTGAGTTCTTTTTTATTGCTTATTGTGCTACACATTCAAATACACACTTGGTCTTGGCGAGTATTCACATAAACACAGTCTGTTAAGTTTTAAGGGAATGTAAACAGTTGAGAAAGAAAACGCATGTAACAGTATAATGGATCCGTGTGTCAGGTCTTGAAGTGACAGCAGAATTATGAGTCTCTTTCCCCACCAGCGTTTAAAAAAAAAGTTGCCAGCCATTTTCACAAAAATGTAATGGCCCATAGAATATTTTGTCGTATGAATATCTGAGCATGCAATATATCAAAAGAAAGAGAAGAAAAAAAAGTTTTATTCTAGCTTCATGCATTCTTTTTCATCAACACTTAAATATGGCTAAGTTTCATAAAAAAAAGCAACATTTTGAACAAAACATTTGAACGTTTTTGTCAAGATCATCCAGATCAGATTCCCCTACTGCTTGCTCCGATAGCTCGTCCTGGGTCGACATTTCATTCAGTAACATTAGATAGTTTTGATTTATATGATGTTTAATGTGGATGATCACGTTATTTTACATATGCATCTGCTTACATACGATCACTTGCGTCTTCTTCGCCTGTGTTTTGAACAGGAGATTCTGTACTCATTCAGAAGATGTGTAATAGCGCTCCCTAGCGTATAACAGTGAAGACACAGGAAATTAACGGAATAGTTACGTGTTTGGCGGGGAAAGAGTTAATATTAAAATTATGAGATAATATTAAAAATATCTATATGAGAGTTTTTCCCCATGATATCGATGTCAAAGTGTCTAGTAATTTTGGAAAACCACTACCCACAATGGCTGGTGAGCAAAAAAGTTAATGTCAAGCCTGGATTATGAATATAAAAGAGATTGCAAGCAATGATTCATGTTGACTTTAAGTACAATATGTCCAGGCCTCTGATTCTCAACCTTGATTCCCTGTCTTTGTCACTTGTTCCAGGCCCATGTGCTTCGTGAAACAGCTGGAGATCCCACAGTATGGGTACAAAAATAACGTCCCAACCAGCACTCCACGATCCAATCTGGCCAAGGAGCTGGAGAAGTACTCCAAGGCTAGCTTCGACTACAGCAGCAATTATGACAACCAGTCTCATGCCTACGGCAAGAGGTCCCTCACCCCAAAGAACCATGGGCGGGACACCTCACCCAAAGGATATGATGGCAAGCTTGTCTTTGTTATTCTTTCCTCTGTCATTGAAGCTGGCATGGTAGCAAGAGTCAGAATTGATAAACTGGCCTCTCTCTAGGAGAGCAGATTGAAATAAGATTAGAGTTACTTTTGTATGGCCAGATATCCTTGTGGTACTTTTCTGTTTTCTGTTTTGAAGTAAAGGCCTATTCTTAATAAAAGCTTTAGTTTGGATTTTCGCAACCATGCGTTGAGTTCAGTGCCCCTTTATTGGAAACCCTACTTTACTTATTGGCTTCTGAAATGATTAATAACCTAGGTACACAACCCAGCTCCTTTAATAGAATTATTGCTGGATGGTTATTTTTGTCCAACAAATGCAAGTCTGTGAAGAATGTATGAATATTATCATGATATTCTATATATGCATATTGATATTGAAGGCAGTTATATTTTTGCATGATGCCAGATTTAAAAACCTAATGTCTGGATGTGTGTTTTTCAGTTTCCTCAAACATTGTGTTTTTCTGTCTTTGTTTCAAGCTTAATTTTTTTTAGGTTTTGTTTTGTTTGGTAATGTGCGGCACTGTAGCTCTCAACTGCAGCCCTGGTCTTGATAAATGAGTGCACTTACATTTGTGAAGGAATCAAATTAACTGGAACGATTTTGTTCAAAATGGTAGCAGTTGATTTCACGCCCAAGCCAGAAATTGTAGAGATTTCCTGTCAACAGAATTCGGCTGGATATTTTGGTACGGTTTCATTAGCTGTGCTTAAAATAACTCATTTTCATTATAACTCATGGTTATTACATCAGGACAGTCTTGATTGCCCATAAGGAGCATTACAGCATGCCCTGCAGTGATAATATAGACAATGTTATTGAGATCAGAACACATACCACATCTCTGAAATTAAAGAGCATTCTTGCAAGTGATGTTGCTTGCCTGCATGCTTTATCAAAGAAATTCAGTTTTTGATGAATGAGACAAATGAAGAAAATTAAGCCTTGGAAAAAAAAAAAAATTAATGAGAATAACATTTAATTAATGTTAGAAATTAACTGCACTTCATTTAGACTCAGTTGGCAACATCAATTAGTTACACCCAGTTTAGTTGTAATGGCAGCATTGCTATTTGTCTCAATGCAAAATGAGATGAAAAATAAGATCAAATGGGAGAGTAGTATAAATCTTGAATAAGTGATTATAACTGCATTTTAGCTGCTGATTTGTCAGTTTTGAGTATTTGAGGATACTCAATTCCTTAGTGAGTAACTGATTTTTTTTTCAGATATTTTGTCTGGACCAGAGTTTGTCTATGAATGTGGATTTATAAAGAAAAGCTGCATTAATGCTTTCCATGCAGGTCTTAGATTTCATGTTAACAATGTGTAGCCCTCTGCACGAAACCTAGATACACTGTCAAACCATCTCTCCCTCTCTCCCTCTCCCTCTCTCCCTCTCTCTCTCTCTCACTTCCTCACTCACACTCAATTTCTCACAGCATTCATCATGAAACATCAGCTCATCTAATAAGCCATTGTGTATGTGTGTGTGTGTATCTATCGATCTATCTATCTATCTATCTATCTATCTATCTATCTATCTATCTATCTATCTATCTATCTATCTATCTATCTATCTATCTATCTATCTATCTATCTATCTATCTATCTATCTATCTATCTATCTATCTATCTATCTACCAGCTTCCTTTCATTCGTTCTAGCATTCTAGTATTCTCTCTCTCTCTCTCTATCATTCTGTCTGTCTATCTATCTCTGTGTATTTTGCTCAATCAATCCATCCATTCATCCATCCAAGTACATGGAGCCCGTCTGACCTGGTATATGTTTATTTGTGCAGCCAAGCGCTACTGTAAGACCTCAAGCCCGGCCAGCAGCACCACGAGCAGTTACGCTCCCAGCAGCAGCAGCAGTCTCAGCTGTGGAGGAGGCGGAGGGGGAGGAGGAGGAGGGGGAGGAGGAAGCAGCGCCAGCAGCACCTGCAGCAAGAGCAGCTTCGACTACACGCACGACATGGAAGCCGCCCACATGGCTGCCACCGCCATCCTCAACCTGTCCACGCGCTGCAGAGAGATGCCCCAGAGCCTCACCGGGAAAGGCCCGGAGCTCCTGGCACAGGTGAGGGTCGACAACTTTTTCCTGCCAGTTCCTCTCTCATGCTCACCCACTTGTACTGCTAATATATTTTTCTTTCTCTCACTGGGTATTTCTTAGTTTCTCTGCACTGCCTTCCATTATGACTGTGCTTTGTAACGGTAAAGCCAGGTAGTGCGCTGAAATGAGGGCATGCCAGTTTAGAGTCTTTCGGGGCAAACCCCTGGTCCTCTCGTCCGAGCTACTGAATTAATTTGCACAGGGTGTGATTTAATACAATGAATGACAGCAGCACCTCTGTGAGCTCCTGCAGGTCCTCTCTGCTAGAGTCAGAGTCATCATATGAGCCTAATGGTCTGAGCGAGCCATGATTGCTTTAGTGGCACATCGATTTCAGACATAATCTGTATGGTGATAATGAGAGCGAGGGGCTGGAGAGGACCAGAGGAAGCTGGCAGCTGCAGGTATACTGGAGTAGTGGTGCCCCTACCCTCTCTCACCGAGGCAAGTAGAATTAATGTCGATTTCAGCTGTAGTCCCGGCCAAGCCAGCACTCCCAGCATCCCTCTGGGTACGTAGGAAAGACAATGACCTCTCTTTAAGGACAGTGAGGCAGCAGGCTGGAGGGAGTGGGGATGAAAATGAAAGAGAGAGAGAGAAAGAGGGACAGAGGTAGTGAGGAGATGCAGGGCTCTATATATTCACTAATAAGCAGCTGTACATGGAGATATAGGGCAGCGCAAAGAAGATGCTCACACTCTCTTCTTTCATATCTTTTTTCCTCCAGTCCTTTCCTACACTGTAAAAAATGAGGTGCAGAATAAAAAAAAACAAATGACGGCTACTGTTTAGATGTTTTTTTCCCAGTTTAATTTATCTACTCTATTATTTGAACTTAAAATGTTGTCAGAATTCGATATCATTGTAAATCTAGAAATATTTTTTTTTTTTTTTTTTTTTTTTTTTTGTTTAAGTGTCCTGTGCAATTGTTCAATGTTATTTCATCATTTCATCTTGTTTTCTATGAGAAATGTAAGTTTGAGGTGGGTAAGGCTTATCAATATTTTTGAAAGAAGTCTCATGCTCATATGCGTTTAAATAATCAAAAATACAGTAAAAACAGTAATATTGTGAAATATTATTACAATTTAAAATAACTGTTTTCTAGTTTAATATATTTTAAAATGTATCTTTTAGCTCGTCAAGTCGATTAATCGCGATTAATCACGTCTAACATAAAAGTTTGTGTTTTAATACTATCTGTGTGTGTACTGTATATAATTATTATGTATATATAAATACACACACATGCATGTATATATTTAAGAAAAATATGTTATATTTATATACAAAATATTTACATTTATATATAAGATAAATTATGTAAATGTATATATATACAGTATATACATGGAAATATTTCTTAAATATATACATGTATGTGTGTATATGTATATATACATAATAATTATACACAGTACACACACATAGATAGTATTAAAACACAAACTTTTATTTTGGATGCGATTAATCTCGACTAATCGATTGCCCAGCACTAATATATGTGTGTGTGTATACAGTTCACACACACATGCACACACACACACATGCACACACACATACATATACACATTATATATATATATATATATATATATATATATATATATATATATATATATATATATATATATACACACATACATATTATGAAACAAAAACTTTTATGTTAGATGTGGTTAATTCAGGATTATTTGATGAATAAAAAGTAAAAAGAAAAGCATTTCTTTGAAATAGAATTTATTTGTAACATTATAAATATCTTTGTCACTTTTGATCACTTTTGTCCTTGCTGAATATAAGTATTCATTTCTTAAAGAGAGAGAAAAAATCGTACAGACCCCAAATTTTTGAACAGTAGCGTACATGCATAACAAAGTGTTTGTTATCTCATAATATACTACATACAGACCTTAAGACTTTGTACAGTGCATGAAACATGACTAGGGTAGCAAACAAATAACTAATCATTTTAAGGAGAGATACAAATACAGCTTGACATCCCAACAAAATCAGCAACAACAGTGTAAATAAAACTGGCAAATGGTCAAACAATGCAACCATATTAATTATTCATGCCCGATGCAGGGAAGGAGAAAGAAAGCAAATGCAACTGAACCACAAAACTTGTTTCAGTCTAAGCATATTTGAACACACAATTAATGCTACGTTTGTTGGTTCAACTAAGTAAATTATAACAGAAAATCTAATTCGAGATTCTTTGCTTGTGTTCCTGTACATTGTTTAAAGGTGGCAAAAAAGTATTTTCTTCCCTATTGTGATGTATATCCGAGTGAAATGGCTTCTCGAACGAGAAAAATAAAATGCATGACTAAAGCACAAATAAATCATTTATAATAGACACAGCAATATTCCATAAAAAAATACAAATTGTCCACAAAAAACAATAAACAAAATTAATGATTAATGACAATGATTATTTTTTACTAATAATATCAAAATATTAATAATAAATAAAATACATAATAAAAAGATTACTTAATCAAAGAATAAATTTAACAGTGCATATGAACCATGTACCCATCCTCATCTGTCATCCTTTCCCTTCCATATCTCACTCTGCTTCTTTCTTAATTATTCCCTTTATTCTTAATTCTCTTATCAATCCTCCTCCTCCCTCTTCTCTTTTTCATGGCAGAGCCCTGATGACAGAGATGGAGATGAGAACGGAACATTGGATCTAAGCCGAGCTGGAGGGATGGGGGAGGGCAGTGGGGGTACAGTGCTGACCCCCCTGCAGCCCATGTCGCCCCAGCGGCAGGCCCTGCTCAACAGCCACTGCTACCAGATGAGCACGGCAGACTGCTGGGACCTGCCTGTGGACTACACCAAGATCAAACGCCTGGACGAGGACCACAAGGAGGTACTGCCCCCTCCAACCAACACCCCTTCAATCTGGCTGGAGACGGACCGCAGCACTCACTTTACTTAGAGATTTTAGATCATCGTTACCCTTTTTTATGCCCACAATCTTTGTAGCACTGTAGAATGTGATCAGTAACTAAATAAATCAATATCTGAGAGTTTGGCAGTAGCAATTACCATTGTGTATCATTAAATAGAGGATAATCCAAATGAGAATAAATGGCTAATAGTTGTTAAAATGCTTTCTTTTATTCTATGCAAACACAACTTCCGCCAAAAAGTGTAAATACTATGGCGCTAACAAAACATTGTGTGTTTGAGTATTCCGACACAGCAACATTGGGTCCTATCACACACCCAGTGCAATGCGACGCCAGGCGGATTGACAAAACAAGTGTTTTTTGCTAGTTTCAGCCCAATTCCGTTATCATTTTCACGTCCAGCGCCACTTTGTTTAAATAGCAAATGCACTTGCGCCCATCAGTTCACCCATGGGCGTGCTGGTCTGAAAACGAGGTGTATCCAGGTGCATTGTTGGCGTGTTGCTATTTTGAGGCAACTGAAATCGACTGCGCCATTGACCAACAAAAACCTGGTCTAAAGTCAATAGCACCGTATTTTTGTGTTATTTACGGGGCGCGCTAGTAATAGGCGGGTGCACAACATGCGTACACTCTGCTTACTACACACACAGCGACATGCAGCAGCACACAAACATTTTTAAATATTAAAAATAAAAGGATTCTTCTCTGGACAAGCGTATAGCGTATACCATGTAAATAGTAAACAAGCACAACTGGCTTTTAAAGGGAATGAGAGATGAGACTCTAATTGGTTTATTGCATCTTACACCCAAGACACACTCATTAAGAGACTAGGTACAACCCTTTTAGACCATGCGCCTGGTGCTCCGACCATTTTTTTCGTCGTTAAACTAGCAAAAGTGGATTCGGACACACCCTAAGTGCACCTGCGCTATACGCTTCAGACCATGCGCTCAGGGGTACCGTACAACGACGCAACTCACTGCTTAACTACCATAGTACGTTGCATCGTTGAAGAAATCAACTAGCTAGTCACGACTGTTTCCCAAAACCGTATTGTCGCAAATCTGTCGTTCAATCACGTTGGTTAATGATGTCACGCAGGTGGAGGAGTAATAACTGCTTTTAATGAATTATTTTGAGATCGAATTCATGCTGGATTTTTTTGCTATAAATGATGGACATGGCACCTGAGGACTAATTCTTATTTTTCTCAGTTATTTAGCTTTATTTCCAGATTCAAATAGACTCGTTCTTGCGTACTAGAGCACGTCCGCATATGCGCACTCTTCAAAAAATGTGCTTGAAATCTCTTGACAAACTAAAAGACATAAATGACATTTGTATGTATTCGAAATAAAATATTAGATTGTACTAAATGTCAGCTTGCTTATTTTGCTCAAGATAAGGATTTATTAAGTCCACATGTCATGCAAACAAGAAACTATGCTTCTAACCACAGGTCGAGAGCTGTCGTTGCAACCACACAAGTTTGCGATGCTGTTTGCGAATGTTCGTTGGAACGATGGTTTCGGGAAACACCGACTCGTTGAACTATGCTGATAACAACGGAACTTGCGACCATAGTCGGCTAACGATGCTTTTGGGAAAAAACGATGCACCCCGGATCGTTAAAACAGGGCCCATTGACTTAACCAGTGGCGTAAGATTGGGAAACAGAGATCCATCCATCATAAAAGATCCATCCATCATAAAAGATCCATCCATCATAAAAGTCATTCTTACGACTCCCATGGGTTAATAAATGCCTTCTGAAGCGAAACAATGGGTTTTTGTAAGAAAAATATCCATATTTAAAACTTCATAAACAATAATCACTGACTTTCGGGAATGGCCTCTGACCCAACATATGTAGTAGGATGTTCTCTTATGTAGTAGGACGTTCCTCTTCTCTTTTATCAAAATCCTCTGACATTTTTCTTTAAATCTTCTCGTTAGACTTCTAATTCTTGACCGGCGTTTTGTTTTGCTCTATCCTCTGCACTTCCGTGTTCGTTTCTCTTATGCTATGCCTACTTCCTACAAAGGTCAGAGGTCACTCTTCCACCGGAACTCCTCTCTCTCTCTTGAACGTGCAGACGCCCATTGCCGGAAGCCAGTGATTATAGTTTATAAAGTTTTAAATATGGATATTTTTCTTACAAAAACCCTTTGCTTCGCTTCAGAAGGCATTTATTAACCCACAGAAGTCATGTGGTTTACTTTTATGATGGATAGGTACACTTTTTGGAGCTTCAAAAACTCCACACTATACAAAGTTCAAAAACACTATACAAAGCTGGGAAGAGCCTAGATATTATTTAATATAACTCTGATTGTGTTTGGCTGATAGAAGAAAATCATGTACATCTAGGATGGCTTGAGGGTGAATAAATTATGGGATAATTTTCATTTTTGGGTGAATTATTCCTTTATGGAAGCTGTATTTCCTCCTATTGTAGTGATTTGAAGGACAGTAGGACTAAAAGGACATCTAGTGTACAGTGCTGGTTTTGCATGCCTTCACTTCACTGGTGATTATGACTTGAAATAGGAATTTTCTTCTGTTAATTAGTCATTAATGCACCTCCAGACTTAAACTGTTGTTAGTATTATTTTAAAAGGGATTTGATGTTTTTGCTAAATTGTTAGCAAATTTGAATTCATGCAAATTAGACTGTATAAGAGTTTTTTGTCTGTTCTTTTTTTGCACAGTGTTATAAAAGCATGGATTTTATGTGTGTGTGTGTGTGTGTGTGTGTGTGTGTGTGTGTGTGTGTGTGTGTGTGTGTGTGTGTGTGTGTGTGTGTGTGTGTGTGTGTGTGTGTGTGTGCGCGCGTGTAAACTGCACCATATATTATGAAATTACTTTCAGACCATTGTACTATTCTTCCTTCTTATTCTGCATCATAACATTCACTGAAATCTCTCTTTTTCTTTCTCCATCCTAATTTTCAGGATGACCTGGACCCGTTTCAGGATCTATTAGAAGAGCAGCAGTATTCAGGAGAGGTGTCCCTCCCCAGCCCCAAACACAAATATGCTCCCTGCAAGGAGAGCAAGAAGGAGCTTCTCACGTAAGCATAGCATCTGCACTAGATAAGGACTATTCCCTGTTGTTTACACATTTTTTATATAATATTTAATGTCCATTGTACACTACCAATGTTTTCTAAAGGAATTAATACTTTTAATCATCTAGGATGCATTAAATGCATAAAAAAAAAAACGTTACTAAAGATTTCTATTTCAAATAAATGCTGAAAAAAATTCCACAAAAATATAAAGCAGCACAACTGTTTTTAACTTAACCTGTTAACTTACCCCCCTTTTTGAAAATATACATGAAAATGCACTATCCAAACTTAAATGGTTGCAATTCAAGAATGCTTTGGAATATAGACATAAGTTTGGTCTTATTTTAAAGAAGACAGTCAGCAGATTATTGCTCAAGTGAAATCACTGAAATAGTTATGCAAGTTTAAATTTACTGTAAATCAAATGTACTGTACTAAATATTTTATATAAAATATATGTTACAAAATAAGTCATACTCTAAAATTACTATCAAATCAAAGCCTTATGTCTAACCAGTTTGTGTTCCAAATTTGAAGTTGATATCAAAAATTGAAGTTCCCATGAGATTTTGTTTAGGCGCTGTACCACACATAGCCACTGGGTGTCATTGAAATTCCACTGATTTAAAAAAACAAAAAAAACAAATGCTGTTTTACAAATGCATATATTTTTGTCCAAATATCACAAAACAATTGGCAGATATAGAACCGTGAGACTCAGACCTTTCCGACAATATGTGTTTTGTCAAGATTAGAAAAGGTTTTTATTATAAAGTAGTTATTTAAAGTAATATGAAATGACGACGCCCACTAGGGGAGGAGCCCGCTAGAAGAATTTAGAGTACTGTTTCCATGGTAATGCAAGGTTTTGCAATTTTCAAAACAGTTTTCACAGGATGAATTCTGAGTTTGTAAGATTTCGAATGATATATAGTTTGTCAGCATTAAATCAGGATAAATATAGGATATAATTGTTTTAAACACGCAGCGGCAAAAGGGCCCACCGGTGGGCCAGTGACAGTTAACAGGTTTTAAACACCAATCAGCATGTTAGAATGATTTCTGAAGGATCATGTGACACTAAAGACTGGAGTACTGATGCTGAAAATTCAGCTTTGCCATCACAGGAATAAATTACATTTTAAAATATATTCAAATAGAGAACAGTTGTTTTAAATTGTAATAATATTTCACAATTTTACTGTATTTTTGATCAAATAAATGCAGCCTTGGTTAGCATAAAAACTTAACATAAAGAAGACATAAAGAAGTTTTATAGACCTCCAGACTTTTGAATGATAGTGTCTACTACCTAAAACGACTGGACTGAAAGTGATATTATTATGTCCAAATTTATTTAGTACATATATCATTTGCCTTCTCTATTTTAATAGTTTGACTAAATTAAATCCTGTCTGTTATTTGAAAATATAAACATAAAATTATTATAAAAAATAATTTTCCAAGTTAAATGTGGGCTCAGTATTTTATTTATATTGTGCTGGCAATCATCTTAATCATTATCTGACTTACTAACACCTAGTGTCGTAAGCAAAATCTTTTATTTAGCAATGCCATTTGTACTATTCGCAGTCAGCTATGATCCATTTATTCAAGATCAAGTTAGTAGTTTTGAGCTGGTCATATGATCTCAGCGATTTTAAACATATATTTTTTCCAAAGTACAATTAATTTATTTGCATGTAAAACTTTTTAACGATAGAAATGAGTGCAATTTAGTAGCAGCTGTACAAGTATACCATGTCTCATACCAAATCCTCTCTTAAGGCTATCAAGCTGCCAACTGGCTGACAAGGGCATGCGTGGTATGATGACATCTAACTCCCAGGATCTGAAGTAAGCTCTCACGCTCTCGTGTTTACACGGCACCTCGGTTGACCCTCAAAATGAGGTCTGTCTGAGGTTACACTAATCTTTTTCATGTTTTCATTACTTGCAGGTGTCCTACTCCTGGCTGTGATGGCTCTGGGCATATCACAGGCAACTATGCCTCACATAGAAGGTGAAGACTCACAAATATGCACATTAAATTTGGATTTGACCCACCAGTGGATTACATTTTTTTTTTTCTTGCTCTGAAGTCTGTCAGGTTGTCCCCGGGCAAAGAAGAGTGGTATTAAAATAATGCACAGTAAGGAGGACAAGGATGACCAGGAGCCAATCAGGTGCATTTTCTTTAAATTCTTTGTGTGTGTGTGTGTGTGTGTGTGTGTGCGTGTGCGTGTGTGTGTGTGTGTGTGCATGGCTACATGCTCTTGCTTGTGTGTGTGATCTCGTCCCTGCTGTGCCCAATGTTTTTAGGTGTCCAGTGCCAGGTTGTGATGGCCAGGGTCATGTGACAGGGAAGTATGCATCCCACCGCAGTGCATCCGGCTGCCCGCTGGCCGCCAAGCGTCAGAAAGACGGTTATGTGAACGGAGCGCCTTTCTCCTGGAAGTCTGGCAAGACAGACGGCATGACCTGCCCCACCCCAGGCTGCGATGGCTCTGGCCACGTCAGCGGCAGCTTCCTCACCCACCGGAGGTACACTAGTGTGGGATTGTTTCTCAATAAGCAAGAAATCATTTCCTTAATCAGTATTTTTGCACTGTTTTTCAATAAAAAATACACTCACCTAAAGGATTATAAGGAACACCTGTTCAATTTCTCATTAATGCAATTATCTAATCAACCAATCCCATGGCAGTTGCTTCAATGCATTTAGGGGTGTGGTCCTGGTCAAGACAATCTCCTGAACTCCAAACTGAATGTCAGAATGGGAAAGAAAGGTGATTTAAGCAATTTTGAGCGTGGCATGGTTGTTGGTGCCAGACGGGCCGGTCTGAGTATTTCACAATCTGCTCAGTTACTGGGATTTTCACGCACAACCATTTCTAGGGTTTACAAAGAATGGTGTGAAAAGGGAAAAACATCCAGTATGCGGCAGTCCTGTGGGCGAAAATCAGGTCAGAGGAGAATGGGCCGACTGATTCAAGCTGATAGATGAGCAACTTTGACTGAAATAACCACTCATTACAACCGAGGTATGCAGCAAAGCATTTGTGAAGCCACAACATGCACAACCTTGAGGCGGATGGGCTACAACAGCAGAAGACCCCACCGGGTACCACTCATCTCCACTACAAATAGGAAAAAGAGGCTACAATTTGCACAAGCTCACCAAAATTGGACAGTTAAAGACTGGAAAAATGTTGCCTGGTCTGATGAGTCTCGATTTCTGTTGAGACATTCAGATGGTAGAGTCAGAATTTGCCGTAAACAGAATGAGAACATGGATCCATCATGCCTGGTTACCTTGTGACATGCCTTGTGAGGGATGTTTTCTTGGCACACTTTAGGCCCCTTAGTGCCAATTGGGCATCGTTTAAATGCCACGGCCTACCTGAGCATTGTTTCTGACCATGTCCATCCCTTTATGACCACCATGTACCCATTCTCTGATGGCTACTTCCAGCAGGATAATGCACCATGTCACAAAGCTCGAATCATTTCAAATTGGTTTCTTGAACATAACAATGAGTTCACTGTACTAAAATGGCCCCCACAGTCACCAGATCTCAACCCAATAGAGCATCTTTGGGATGTGGTGGAACGGGAGCTTCGTGCCCTGGATGTGCATCCCACAAATCTCCATCAACTGCAAGATGCTATCCTATCAATATGGGCCAACATTTCTAAAGAATGCTTTCAGCACCTTGTTGAATCAATGCCACGTAGAATTAAGGCAGTTCTGGAGGTGAAAGGGGGTCAAACACAGTATTAGTATGGTGTTCCTAATAATCCTTTAGGTGAGTGTATATTTAATTGAGAAGTAAAAGTATTAAGTGTTGTTATCATTACCTTTCGATAACTGAAATAAAATAAAATATAAATATTAGATGAACTTAAAAACTAAAACTAAAATAAATAAAGTTGAATTACTAAAATTACTACATTTAAAAAAAAAAATAAAATTAAATCTAAATAGAAATATTAATCATATTTTATATTTATAAATATATTATATATTTTTTAAATTACAAAAGCACAACAAAATTACTTAAACTATAAAAACATTTTTAATTTTATATTATTATTATAATTTTATATTCTAATAATAAAATAAGCTGAAAATATTACTATAATAGTATATAAATAGTACTAAAATAGTGGATGTTAAGACAAATAATTCTATCTTCTTATTTTAATTATAAATAAAAGTTAAGGTTTAGGGATTTTTATGTTTATGCTCAAAACAAGAAAAATACAGTTTATTTAAGATTCACTAAAAACATAGTATCATACAATAATCTGTACAAAGTAAATTTATCTTGTTTTAATGATGTTTTGATGAAGACAAGACAAAGATACAGACTAAAAAAGTTATATTTTGAAGTTTAATAATAATGTAAAAATTTCATCATAATGTTTAAATCTGAGAATTCAAAATAATGATATGTTTCTTATGTTTTATTTGTATGTCTGTAGTCTGTCTGGCTGTCCCCGTGCCACATCTGCTATGAAGAAAGCTCGGATGACGGGGGTTGAAATGCTCACAATCAAGCAGAGAGCAAGTAAAGGTACATCATTTTTCTTTTATTATATAATTAATAATGGAATTAAATACATTTTACTCGCCATCAATGGCATTTTTAACCGTGAATTTCTCCTTGTCCCCTTCCAGGCATAGAAAATGATGAAGAGATAAAACAACTGGATGAGGAAATCAAAGACCTGAACGAATCGAACAATCAAGTAGAGTCAGATATGATAAAATTAAGGACTCAAGTAAGAACATTTGCCATCTCTCAAATCAGGCATTGGCCATGTGTTCAGTCACAAAGATGCCTTTGTTTCTCTTTCTCTCTCCTGCCAGATCACCACCATGGAGACTAACCTGAAGTCCATCGAGGAAGAAAACAAGGCCATAGAGCAGCAGAATGACTCGCTGTTGCATGAGCTCGCCAACCTCAGCCAGTCCCTCATCAACAGTCTCGCTAACATCCAGCTCCCTCACATGGTAAGTGCCAACGGACATGTGGCTTCATCTAGGGGTAAGAAAATATCAATGATCAAAGGTCTCAAGAGTCAGGATTCAAATGTTTGATAATTATTCACTGGAAGGAAGTCCTGCGAATCTGAATAAATTCAAATGAGTTATTAAAGTTTGTTAATATATGATCTATAATAAATGTTTATCTGCATAGAGTAGATAATATAGACTGCCTTGATGAAAGCCAGGGCCTGAGTCTGTATATCAGACGCTACCAGTAGGGATGTAATTCCGGTTTCTATTGTTTCTCCCATCTGCTTCTTTATGTCTGTTGTTGAGTTCCTCGCAGTTCCATATGCTTCTGTGCTGAGGTCACTCCCCTTTACCGACCATTGTAGAAAAACAACCTCCACTTCAACGACTGCTTTTCAGTTGAGTAACAACATGGCCGCTGTGGATCAGATGGTCCAACATGTTGGAATCACAGTGCCTTCATATACACATTGAGACAGGGTGCGATTGGAAAAGCCTTGTTCAAATGTGGCAGCCATGTTAGTAAACAACTGAAACATGTCTTCTTGAATATGGCTCCTGAGTTCTCCACCCCCACTGTTGATGGATGCTATTTAGAGTGCGCACGAGGGGTCCTCAAGCTGCACTACCATCAGACGACTGTTGCCTATTCATGTGTCATGCCGCTCAACCAAAACTTGCACTGAAAAAAAGAATGTTCTTCCTAAGTATTTTTGTCTTTTCTTGTACAAATATATAAACATTTTTCAATCAAGCTACATTTACTTGAGAAGCAAACTAGCCTGAAGAGATATTAAGAGCCTGATTTACTAAAAGCTTGTGCCAGCACAAAACTGTCAGGATTGACTAAAGACACAGTGAAAAATTAGCGCTGAAAAGGCGTGGACAGAGTTATTTTTGCGTCTGACATTATTGCATATGCATTTGTAGGAGTTTCCCTTTCAGACTCAAAATTTATAGGAGGAGAGTATTTAAATGAAATTTACTAAGGTTTGCACTAGTCAATTTACTGTTATTTGCACCATTATTAACCACCCAAAAAAGTACATCTTAAACCAGACGCTAATTTGCGCTGCTCTTGGTAGATTGCGTTGGTCATTATAATCCGGCTGCGTACATGTTCTTTAATTTGAAACGTTCAGAACTTTCCACTCCCATCTGCGCTTTTATTGGATTGCGCTCTCATGCTAATTTGCCTGTAAATCTGGCCCTAAGTCTTGTTTTCTGAAAAATATATCAAAATGAAGTTAATGACCCTCATGTCGTTCCAAACCCTTAAGACTTTTGTTCATCTTTAAAACACAAATTAAGATGAAATCTAAAGATAGGGACACACCAAACCGACGCCAACTAGCACTAATGAAAGCTGACTGTGTTGTCGCCTGCGTTGTCGAAAAAAACACCTGAACACACCAAAAGGACTGCAGGCGACTGTCAAATAGCATGTGCATTCTGCGTCTGCGTGTAAAGGAGATAACTGTCTATTTAATAAGATATATTCGTCATTTAAAAAGGGAAAGCAAAACTAAGACTGCAGGTATACAAAACATAAACAAAGCATGCTTACCGTTTTCAATATCAATCACACTGATCATCACGGTTCTTTATTCCAATCCGTTCATGTTATTATGAAAATATTCATGCAGTGTTGCTCAGGTAAGATGACGTAAAATTATAACAGCCTTCTGTCTGTTCAGTTTTGACTTACTTGCTCATTTTCATCACTTTTGCTCTTATTCTCGTGCACTGACTCGTTCGCTAAGCTGAACAGCCAATCAGAGTTGTCTCTCTCACCGACGGCGATTCTACATGTTTAAATCGGCCACAAAAAAAGACGGCGTCTGAGTAGTGCCATTGGTGTGGAACACATCGGAAAAACTAAGTCAGCCGACACTCAAAAACTTATAAAGAGACCGTAAAACTAATCCATATGAATCGAACAGTTTAGTCAAACTTTTTTGAAGAGACTGGATCGCTTTGATTGAATTTGGGCTTTTACTGACATACAAACATTGATCAGTTAACATAAACAGAAGCCTAACCATACTTGCTTGACACGCGAGAACAAACCTCATTGGTTCTTGTGGAAGCTCAAACGTGCTGTGTAAAGCCGGGCATACATGGTGCGATTTTTGCTGTCGTTCGAGCTCGCAGATGATTTTTTTCTCTCGGGAAAAATCGTGTGGACATCGTGGATGCTCGTATGTTTGCGGCTCACAGCATGTGAGAGGAATTACGAGATGAGCCAAACACATTACGAACACCTCCTGACTTTGAAAAATGTATTCCTGACCACGAAAATTTGGGGAGTCGGCCTGATTTTCACCAGCGTATGGCTGTCCCCTATTGCCAAATCATGCACAACCACGTCACATAGGCTAGATCTATGAGTATTTTTAGGCTATAGCTCAGTGGCTGCAACCGCACACACTCACTCTCATTCACTCACTCGTGTACGCGTGCCCTCTCTCTCTGGTTGTTTCTGTTGAAAGAAATGGCTGCTGTTCTCTGCTTTTCGACAAATAATTTCCACACATAATTTTTCTTTATTTTTTCTATCTGAAGCTATAGCAGCAACATTGAACGCTCCAGTCTCTGTGTTTAGCACGAAAGATTGTGTGATTGCCGCCAGCTCACTGTGCAATGCAGTCGTGCCGTGTATCTGCTGCTTTGATGCGATTATCAAGTTAACTGACTCATAGTGTGTGCAATATCTCACGAGCTCCCGAGTGTCCGAATTCGCACAGTCTATGCCCGCCTTAACATGCGAGAATGAACCTCATTGGTTCTTGTGGAAACTCAAACGTTCTGCGTAACGTGAGAATGAACCTCATTGGTTCTTGTGGAAGCTCAAACGTGCTGCGTAACACGAGAATGAACCTCATTGGTTCTTGTGGAAGCTCAAACGTGCTGCGTAACACGAGAATGAACCTCATTGGTTCTTGTGGAAGCTCAAACGTGCTGCGTAACACGAGAATGAACCTCATTGGTTCTTGTGGAAGCTCAAACGTGCTGCGTAACACAAGAATTAACCTCATTGGTTCTTGTGGAAGCTCAAACGTGCTGCTTAACACGCAAGAATGAACCTCATTGGTTCTTGTGGAAGCTCAAACGTGCTGCGTAACACGAGAATGAACCTCATTGGTTCTTGTGGAAGCTCAAATGTGCTACGTAACATGCGAGAATGAACCTCATTGGTTCTAGTGGAAGCTCAAACGTGCTGCGTAACATGAGAATGAACCTCATTGGTTCTTGTGGAAGCTCAAACGTGCTGCGTAATGCGAGAATGAACCTCCTTGGTTCTTGTGGAAGCTCAAATGTGCTACGTAACATGCGAGAATGAACCTCATTGGTTCTAGTGGAAGCTCAAACGTGCTGCGTAACATGCGAGAATGAACCTCATTGGTTCTTGAGGAAGCTCAAACGTGCTGCGTAACACGAGAATGAACCTCATTGGTTCTTGTGGAAGCTCAAATGTGCTGTGTAACACGCTAGAATGAACCTCATTGGTTCTAGTGGAAGCTCAAACGTGCTGCGTAACACGCGAGAATGAACCTCATTGGTTCTTGTGGAAGCTCAAACGTGCTGCGTAACACGTGAGAATTAACCTCATTGGTTCTTGTGGAAGCTCAAACGTGCTGCGTAACACGTGAGAATAAACCTCATTGGTTCTTGTGGAAGCTCAAACGTGCTGCGTAACATGCGAGAATGAACCTCATTGGTTCTTGTGGAAGCTCAAACGTGCTGCGTAACACGTGAGAATAAACCTCATTGGTTCTTGTGGAAGCTCAAACGTGCTGCGTAACATGCGAGAATGAACCTCATTGGTTCTTGTGGAAACTCAAACGTGCTGCGTAACATGCGAGAATTAACCTCACTGGTTCTAGTGGAAGCTCAAACGTGCTGCGTAACACGCGAGAATGAACCTCATTGGTTCTTGTGGAAGCTCAAACGTGCTTCCAGTGCATAATGCGATAATAAACCTCATTGGTTCTTGTGGAAGCTCAAACGTGCTGCATAACACGCGAGAATGAACCTCATTGGTTCTAGTGGAAGCTCAAACGTGCTGCATAACACGCGAGAATGAACCTCATTGGTTCTTGTGGAAGCTCAAACGTGCTACGTAACACGCGAGAATGAACCTCATTGGTTCTAGTGGAAGCTCAAACGTGCTACGTAACACGCGAGAATGAACCTCATTGGTTCTTGTGGAAGCTCAAACGTGCTACGTAACACGCGAGAATGAACCTCATTGGTTCTTGTGGAAGCTCAAACGTGCTACGTAACACGCGAGAATGAACCTCATTGGTTTTCGCACGTCAAGCAAGTTTGCGTTTACCATAACTGATGTGTGCATTGATGAATGCTTATATGTGAGAAAACTTGGACTAAACCGCTCAATTCATATGGATCCGTTTTACGATCTCTTTATGAACTTTTTGAAGTATCAAAGTTGTGTAGACTGTCAGTGGAGGGACAGAAATCTCTCAGATTTCAGGATTTGTGTTTCAAAGGTGAATGAAAGTCTTACGGGTTTGGAACGAAATAAGGGTGAGTAAATGATGACAGAATTGGATAATCTAACCCTTATTTTTCTGACCCCATTGGCAGATACTTTGTCTTATTTTAAGTCATTTTGCTTCTCAAGTAAATATATTTTTTAGATATTCGTACTGGAAAAACAAGACAACAATGCTGAGGAAGAGCAATTGTTTTTGCAGTGTGGTGTTCTGTACTTCCACATGTAAAGTCGAGTATGTCAGTTTTATTGAGACCACTGACCTCTGGCTTTTAGCCGGGCTAATAGTCTTTTCTCTACACCTCTCCCTTCTATAGAAACCGATGCCACTGAAAGAGGCCCCTGTTAAAAATTACTGCTGTTTACAGATGCCCCACAGAGTAAGAGATTCATTTTCCATAGTCTAACTTTATCCTTCTCCTCACTATCATTTCCTCCCCCTAGTCCTCCCCCTTTTGTAACACACAGTACGATGTGTATGCATCATGAAGGTCCATACATATTACCAGAGTGTATCAGTGCCACACATATTGACATAATCCACTTCAGGGTATAGTGATAAGAAAGCTGGGGTTGCAATATGAGCCATATTTATTTTTTTGGTAGTAAACTCATCTAAAACACATCATGTATTTTATCAGGCACAGTGATGCTCATCGATATCTGTCTGCTACTCATGGCGATCTGTTTGATATCACTTGTGAATGCCAGTATTACTTACATACTCATGAGCATGAAACTCACACCAGTGCATGCATACATAATGTATGTGCATAGATTTTTTGATTTTTTTTGTTATCCATCAGATATATATCTTTTTTTAGGAACTTTGATTTTGACCAACAGTGACCAATTTAATGTGACTGGTCAAGCCCTGCATTTCCAGAGATGTATTTTCTATAAAACCCTAGCTTTTACTGGCTGATGTTTAGTTTTAAAGGCAGCGTTGAGGGTTCATTCCTCCCTAAAATATCCTCTTTTCCCTTCCCTTTCTGTCTTATTTGTGTGTTTGATTGAACATATTATGATTGATTTGTTTTCAACCCAATGATCCCGATCTGTTCCGCAGGAGCCGATGAACGAGCAAAACTTTGACACTTATGTGAGCACTTTGACAGATATGTATACTCACCAGGACCAGTACCAGAGCCCGGAGAACAAGGCCCTCTTGGAGAACATAAAGCAAGCGGTTCAAGGCATCCAAGTGTAGCTTTGCGATTGGCTATTCGCCGAGTCATGGGGTCATGTGACCAGAGCGTTAAGAATCGATGAGAAACAAAAGAAACCCATCATGTAAAAAGTATGGATAACTAGTATGATTTTTTTGCTGCTGTAATTTATTGTATTATTTGGCATTATTTATGATTCTGTTATGCTTTTGACAAAAAATACATAACTTATTTGTTGCCTTGCTTTAAGATGACGACTACCAATGGCAAATGTTTTGAGGAACATTCATGTTTTGTACATTTTTCATATGACCTGACATAATGTGATGTACTGTTTATAGCTGCTAATGTATGCACATTTTAGTGTATATGTATTTATTAATTGTAAACAAAAACCATCCATTATTTTAAATCTAAAGAGGTGCAGAGGGGATACACTGAGGGAATGTAAGGGCAATCAGCTTAGATCTGAGCTTCTCTTTATGGAACTAATGGGAACTAATGTGCTGTGCAAGGCTGTTCAATGGGTGTACAGTGGTACATTTTTTGTGGTTCAATTTTGGGTACATTTTGTAACAATATTGAGAAACGTTGTCTTTTGGTTCCGGAATCATATTTATAGTGGTCAGTGTGGGCACTCTAATGCAGTATGTGTATTGTTTAATTTTTTTGCTTGTTTTTATTTGTTTTTTTCTCTCGTTTTAATTCCCAAAATAGATGGAAAAATAGAAAAAAAAAAAAATTTGTGAATGCAAACATCATGACACGGAAACTCACTGGTGTAAATCCCAAAAAATATTTCATAACTTCTCAAATATTTACAAAGTCTGTTCTCTAAATGTAACGCCCGGCTGCTTGAGGCCAATAACTACAGAAAATTTCAAGGAGACAATCCAACATTAATCGTTAATTTAATGATCAGAAATGTTAGTGGTAGTATGATAGAATATCAGCAATATATATGACAACGAATCAATCATTTATTTAGATATGGGATGCAAAAGTTTGGGTATATGCAATTTCTTATTCTTACCATAGTAGAAAGCTGATGAATCTTTTTACTAAATGTAAAGTATTAAGTTTTATATAAATCTTTTAATACAGTCATGTTTTAGGGTTTAAACATGGGTGATCAAGTCCAAAAGGATGAATGCATTATGATTTAACATTTCTCATGTTCGATTTTGCACAGGGACACCTTTGTTTCCATGTTTTGGTGTTTTAATTTGTTTCAGGAGACCAAGGCGGTGCCCAGACGTTTGAATTGTGGGAAGTTTTGTTTGGTTTTGTTTTTCTTTGAAGAAAGTAAAACTGTGTGTGAATGTTAGTTTACCAGTGTGCTGGATATACAGGGTTAATGTCACCATCCATACGTCATTGTGTCATAGTAATGGAGCACTTGTCTTGTAGATTTTGTCCAAGCAATCATGTAGAGATTCATCTGGTCACGAGTGCACAACAAATACAACTATATCAGCAATGCAAACTCATCATATTGCAATTAATGAACTCCAATCAGTTATACACAGTATTAAGAGAGGTCAGCTTGCCTTCTGTGGTTACCTGCGATTCACTTTCATTGATTCTTTTTTTACGTTTATGAGAAATCAGCGGCACTTTAAGCTCTAAGAATCATGGAAATTGAAGCAGGATGCATTTTTTGATAATTTAACGGTGAAATGACGTGGCACGGGTCTAGATTACGGTAGCGTGTGGGCAGCTTCCGTCGCTAAGAGGGTTGTTTACTGACAGAATCAGTTCATGTTACTCCATAATATCTTAAGGACATGTACAGTTATAGTCTGGGAACCCCACATTCATCTTCATTTAGTCAAAGCCCATCGAAAGCATCAAGCAAAGTCAGAAATAGGGCTGATTTTAAGTGGTGGGTTTTAAAGTTGTTTGCATTTATCGAGCATGAGTCAAAGCTGTCACAGTGATTTTTAGTGTGAAATGACTCTGGTTGATGCTGATGTTCTACGTGGGCCTTTGTCTCGGAAATCTATTATTTTGTATTATTAAGACTAGCATTGTGTTTTCCAAGAGAGCTCATGCAAATGGTGCTAGTCAGTCTTATTTATCATTCTGTAATATCCAGACATCTCCTCCCCAACCACAGCACATTTCTCTCCGAAAGCTTTGTGAATGCAGCTAATTTCCAAGATAGTAACGCTTTTAACACACCGATAGCAAAATACAATATCCTCTCATCCACTATCATAACTGATTTGACAGGAAAAGGGATTTTAAGCACAATTCCGCTGCTCATTTTCAGTTGGCACATATTGTACTATCTACTTCAAAAGGTTATCTGTGACTATTTAAATAGAAACTATCTATGGTGTCACATGCTTGAATGCAGAATACTTTTCTTATTAATAATTGTGAAATCATCAGGTTACAAGTTTCCATTTCAAATGGATTTTAATTAACCATTTTAAACCAGGATTTTTCTATTAAAAAATAAAGAAGCATAGCTTTCTTAATGTCTCTTGCTCTCTTCCTCTATCCAGCTCTTTAGCTATCTTTTCTCTCTTATTTTATTTTTCAACCACATGGCATGATTTCTGTTGGTATGATACTTTTTTTGCTCTAAGTGTTTAAGATCACAAGTTGCAGTGATATTTCATTTTGAAATTGTGAACTTTGTACAATTTTTATCATGCTGGTGTTGACATCTCTTACTCAATAAAAATTGTGTTGCCACATTACATGTCCCTTTTATTCAACACATAAGTTCGTAATGACTTTTTGGAATTATGTTACTTAAATCATTACTTGGTGTGCATCAAGGAGGTCTATAATACATTGAGGAAACAATATACCTGATCGGTATATATATATATATATATATATATATATATATATTATATATATATACACACACACACACACCGATCAGGCATATTATGACCACCTCCCTAATATTGTGATGGTCCCCATTTTGCTGCCAAAACAGCCCTGACCCATCGAGGCATGACTCCACCAGACCCCTGAAGGTTTGCTGTGGTATCTGGCACCAAGATTTTAGCAGCAGATCCTTTAAGTCCTGTAAATTGTGAGGTGGGGCCTCCATGGATCAGACTTATTTGTTCAGCTCATCCCACAAATGCTCAACTGGATTAAGATCTGGGGAATTTGGAGGCCAAGTCAACAACTCAAACTCGTTGTTGTGCCCCTTAAACCTTCCTGAACCATTTTTGCTTTGTGTCAGGGCGCATTATCCTGCTGAAAGAGGCCGCAGCCACCAGGGAATACCGTTTCCATGCAACAGTGCTTAAGTCGGTGGTACGTGTCAAAGTAACATCCACATAGATGGCAGCACCCAGGGTTCCAGCAGAACATTGACCAAAGCGTCACACTGCCTCCACTGGCTTGCCTTCTTCCCATAGTGCATCCTGGTGCCATGTGTTCTGGTGGACAGGGGTCAGCATGGGCACCCTGACTGGTCTGCGGCTATGCCAGTTCACCAATGTTCCTTCTGTGGACCACTTTTGATAGATACTGACCATTGCAGACTGGGAACACCCCACAAGAGCTGCAGTTTTGGAGATGCTCTGACCCAGTCGTCTAGCCATCACAATTTGGCCCTTGTCAAACTCGCTCAGATCCTTACGCTTGCCCATTTTTCCTGCTTCTAACTCATCAACTTTGAGGACTTCAACTTCAACTGCCTAATATATCCCACCCACTAACAAGTGCAGTGATGAAGAGATAATCAGTCAGTGGGGGGGTCATAATGTTATGCCTGATCAGTGTATATGTTTTTGAAATTGCTGACACTTTTGTCATGAAAAAAATAGAAGTCACTGAACACGTTTGGCACGAGTAATTCTGTAAAACTAACAGTTTTACTACAGTAAAACCTGAAGGTGATTTACAACCACGTTGCAATTTTCAGTATTAACTAGAGAACGTACACTACAGAGACCCCGCAGGACGTCAATCAAGCATCTTGACAATGAATGACCTTGTTAATATTCATGAGCTAAGGCGACCTCACACCCAATGAGGTCTAATATCTGAAGAGCTATATGATATGATTCCCTTCCATCTGAATGGCGGCTGATGGTGTATATATATACTAACTGCAGACAAATTCTTGAACACCTGGTTGTTGGAACATACATAGTAGCAGAAGCACACAATGAACCCATTTGTAATACCGTCGACAGCCGCCAAGGTGCGCAGGTTTCCAGCCTGAGTCAGTCACATGACGCAAACTAAAGATGTCTGCGACGGAGGAGGACACGGAACTCAGAGATCTACTGATCCAAAACTTGGAAAACAGCGGTGTTTTGAATAAAATCAAGGTATTTTTCCGCCTATTTCGAAACCCGTTTAAAGTCTTTATGAGACCGGAATAATCCCTGTCTCATACGGGACATATTTCGTTTTCTAAGCACAGTGTTTGTTAGCGACATAGCATAGGGATGCTAAAGTTGTTATGGGAACAAATGGACAGCAGCCACTGGTTTGACAACATTGAGATGACAGCGCGCCCTTGTCGTGTTTTCCTCATACCACTAAATATGAGACCGACAGTGTCATTGTTTTTCTAGACTGTATTAAAATTAAACTAACCATGCTGCTAAGTTAACCGATAAGTCTTCAAAAGTCTTATGATTTAACGTTATCTTATTTGGGCCTTGTGAGGGGGGCCACAAATAATCTGTGATATAATTCCTTTACTCCGCTATAGATATAACCACCTTTTTTAAATTGTTTATTTATACCGTATTTGTACATAATAGTGTTTCTTAATGACTGCAGCTACTGTAACATCTGTGCAGTTTGAGCTGTACTGATCCTCTAAATCAGTTTGATGCTGTACTTTTATAAATGTGTCTGAATAAAGGCCATATGGACTGATGCTAGGTCTCTCTGGTTTACAGGCAGAGCTGCGTGCAGCTGTTTTCCTTGCCTTGGAGGAACAGGACAAAGTTGAGGTGATTATAAGTAGTTTACCTCGCAGATTGAACGCTGTTACATTCATTGTATGTTTCTGCACGTGTGCTATGCAAGATTCAATGTGTCATTCAGATGTCAACTCTTTTGAATAGAATAAAACCCCTCTTGTGAATGAGAACCTGAAAAAGTCCCTCAACACGAAGGACGGTAAGTTTGGATTCCACAAAAGGCCTTTCGTTATTATATGTATCTGTCTTGCTTTGATGAGATGATAACTTAGGGGTGGAATACATACACTACACGACTTTTAAAATCAGACCAGGGTTGGAAACACTGCATCATACACTTGCCGACTTTGTAAATGGCATGATCATGCTCTAAACGACTGAGGACTGCAAATTGGGGCAGAATATGTGTATAGTTTTATAGGTTTAATGTTTCCGAATGTATCCAAAATACAGCAAAAACAGTAATATATTGTGAAATATTTTTTACAATTTAAAATAACTATTTTCTTTTTTAATACATTTTAAAATGCCATTTATTCCTGTGATGAGCCGTTTTTTTACTCCAGTATTCAGTGTCAAATGGTCCTTCAGAAATCATTCTAATATGATTTGCTGCTCAAAAAATATTTATCAATGTTTGAATTTGATATTTTTCAGGATTCTTTGTTGAATAGAAAGTTCAAACGAACAGCATTTATCAGAAATAGAAAGCTTTTGTAACATAAAGAAATTAATATTTGTATTCAGAAAGGATGCATTAATCAAAAGTGACAGTAAAGGCATTTATAATGTTACAAAAGCTTTTTATTTCAGATGCTGTATTTTGGATCAAATAAATGCAGCCTTGGTGAGCAGATGAGACTTCTTTACAGTATATACTGTAAAGTCAGTATCCAACAATTGAAAAGTAGAAAAAAATAAGATACTTATTTTATCGCCAGCCAATTTAAAGGCCCGTGATGAACCATGTGTTTATAAAATGATGATAAAACAAGGCAGAAAAATCAATAAATAATGTAATGCTTGTCTAAACTGTGGGCAAGGCATTACAAGATTTAGACGTTACTTATTTATTTAATAATATTTTTTCCAAATGTTTGCTTTGGCAAATGATGCATTTTCAGCTCGTCTTACTCTTCTTGTAGGGCGTTTGGTAGCAGGTCTTATCACTGACTTCCTGCAAGTCTTCAATTTAGACTTCACTCTCGCTGTGTTTCAACCTGAAATTAGCACGGTACGTAGAAGTTGTCATTCAGAAATTCATGCTCTTTTTTTTTTTTTTTGATTGCTTGATTTGAATGTGACATACTGTGTCCTCTGTGACCCATTTCTTTCACATTTCTTTCATCTGAACTAACTATTATGTGTTGTTCAGCTGAATGGACTGGACAGTCGTGAAACTCTGGTTAAAGAGCTTGGTATCTCTGAATCAGAGGTGAATAAAAACACCCCTCTCCTGCTAGAGCTGGTGAAGAGGAGCCGGCATAAGGACAAGATCTCCATTTTCACAGAGGTGATCTTTGATGCTCTGCATTTCAGTCTGATCAATCCATGCCTTTCAGATTGTGTGACTCTCTCTCTTTCTCCTCTGTCTTCTTTTCGCAGGGAGATCGGGTGACTGAGAGAACTTTTCCCAAGGTACTTTACCACCGCTATCTGGCTCAGTCCCAGTCCATATGTTATCTGTCTAGATCTCTCCGTAACCTGTTTTTGCACCCACACGTACAGTAAGCACCGGTAGGGCTGATGCACTCTCAGGAGCAGATCCAGTCACAGACTAGTAATAGTGCTAACCCACTTATTTCACTTGTGGTTGGAGAGAACATCTTGGGTTGATTCATATCACCGGTTTACCCCCACATCACAAACCCTAGCCAAATTTATTCAGGTCACACAAGGGAAGCATGATGTAAATGAACATCTTTTAGTGGTGCTGCAAAAAAAGGTTTTCCTGTTAAGATACTTGTGCAAAACAAGTTTGTCCTACTTCTAGACTTTTTGTATTGTTTTGCGGGCACTGTAAGTGCATTTGTTTAATCACGCCACTAGCACTGCATGATTTCTGGCATGTCAGATGAGACTTCCATTACTATAGTCTCATGGTTATACATTGTGATATCGTGTCTTGTTTTTAGGTGCTCTATGTGATTACCCCAAACATGTGATTTATATGAAAAATATATATATAAAAGCAACAAATATGTAATTTTATATATTAAGATACACATTTTTAATAATGTTTAATAGTTTTTTTTTGTGTGTGTGTAATCTGCAATGATTGTATTAATATTTGTGGATGGTGTTTAGGAATTGTTGCCACGTCAAATTGCTGATGCCCGCAAGAAATTTGACAGTCATGACAAGGTAACTTATTTTTGTATTAATTACTTTATAATTAATGCAATGTACCATTTAATAAATGATGATGATTGTTTTTAAAATAAGTATTTATTACTTTTTAGTTATTTCATTATTCATTTGGTAATAATTAATCATATAACTATTAAATAATAATAATTTAGTAAATAATCACCAAAGGATTAAATGAATATGAACACATTAGCGAGGTTTTTAATCTTTTGATTTGATTTCACAGAACAGAAGTGGTGAGATCAACAAAGATGCAATTATTGGCATTTTCGTGGATCTTTTCCCCCATTTCAGCAGGTTTGTTTCAGCATTTTAGATTCTGAATGCCATGAACTCTAGGAAATATCTGAACTTATTGGTACTGAAACCCTCATTTATGTAACGACTGAAAGTATTGACATCTTCCCACATTGTTGGTTTGCTCTTCTGTAATCATGTCTGGTTGAGTTTCGTGTCATTGTGGTCATGGCCTTTCTCGTGACTTCTCATGAACAGAGTGTATTTCTTCATACAAATCCGAATAAAGGTCTCTTAATGTTAAAGGGATAGTTCACCCAAAAATGAAAATTCTGTTATAATTTAGTCATGCTCAAGTTGTTCCAAACCTCTGTACATTTCTTTGTTCTGCTTAAGGAAGATATTTGGAAGAATGTTTGTAGCCAAGCAGATCTCGGCAGCCATTGACTATCATAGTATTCCCCTATGTTAGTCAGTGATCTGCTTGGTTACAGACATTCTTCCAAATATCATCTTTTGTGCTCAACAGAAGAAAGAAATTCATACAGGTTTGGAACAACTTGAGGGTGAGTAAATGATGACAGAATTTTCATTTTTCGGTCAACCATCCCTTTAAGACCAGTTCTTAGTACTTATTGTGCTGTAGTTTTTACCTAGTGTATTTCTGTTGCTGTAAATTGCCACATTTCACTAATTTGATTCTTTTTGCACCTGCAAATAAAAAGAAACATGCTGGACAGTTACGTCACTGAGGAACTCCGAGCCAAAGGCAAGGACACAAGCAATAGTAAGTATTTGTGATCTTGTTTAGTTGTCCACCATTTCTTGTGTCAGTCTTGTCATTCATTGTAATAGTTGCTAATGGAATTTTGTCTTCTGTTTTCTATAACTTTACATAGCTATAGACTTTCAGGACTTCCTGGGAATGTACAAATGCTTCTTCATACAGTGTCGAAGTGTGGTAGGCAACCTTAAGCACATTCTTTTTTGTGATGTCTGTTGAATACCAATATAATGAGGTCAGTAATATCCCTTATAGGTTACCAGTGACAGTAGCGATGTTCTTCGCTCCTCAAGTAAATCTGCTGAAGATAGAATCATTTCATCTTCTGTCAGCAAGGTAAAGTGACTTCCTGTCTTTGTGTTTGGTTTTTCTGTTTCTGCTTATCTTTCGCTCATACACTTCCCTCTCACCTTCTGACTAGATTATAATCTCTGATCTTTGTTGTATATCAAATATGAGTTGCTTTTTTGTCACGTCTAATATTGTCTTTCACCCACCTGTTTACTTGCAAATCCCTCAATATGCTGTCAGACATTTTTGTTTTATAGCGCACACAATTTTCATCTCACCTTCTAATTTTCATTTCATCCAGGCCATGAAGTTTAACCCTAGAACAAAATTTGATTTGTGAATAAAAGATGCTTGTAGTGATAAGTAACAGTGTTTCCTGTGTGTGATTCATCAGCATATCTTATATCATTCATCTAGATGGTGGGTAATCTGATGTACAATCGTAATTTTATGCAGTCATTGTATTTTGACTCACAAAGGGGAAAGGGGTTTTACCACAACACAGGCAAGCGCCTTTGACCTGCACAGAATGTCACACAACAGTTTTGATTTAAGATCTATACACATATGTGTCCTAACTAGATTTTTGTATTCATTTTGGGCCATAATCTCAATAACAGTCTGCAAAGTTTGGAAACATTTCTATTTTTTATGTTTTTGAAAGCAGTCTCTTATGCTCATCAAGCCTGCATACAGAAAAAACAGTAATATTGTGAAATATTATTACAATTTAAAGTAATGGTTTTCTATTTTTATATACTTTAAAATATAATTTATGTGATGCAGAGCTGAATTTCATCAGTCATTACTCCAGTCCTCAGTGTCACATGATCCTTCAGAAATCATTCTAATTGCTGATTTATTATCAATGTTAGAAACAGTTGCTGCTTAAAGGGGTGGTAAAACACATTCTTTCGAAAGGCTTGTTTGTGGGGTGCACTGTAACATGTGTTCATGTCTCGTTTTTAAAAAATTGCATTATTTTTCATATATTTTACCTTTATTCTACACTGCTCTGTCCCTCCTTGTAAAAACGGTCTGATGGTTTCCCGAGGTCTATGAAGCCGGTCCCTCAAAAATACGCAATGGGCTCAGATTGCGTAGCTTGCCCAGTGTGCTGTGATTCGCTAACCGCCTAGTGCACGTTTTTCGGAAACGTCATGCCCCTTAGTCTATGCTTTGGTAGTATTAGAAACAATGTTGATTCTAGCGATTATAGGCAAATATCTGTCGCAAGAACTATTAACCCAAAACGAACACTAAACATTGGCTTTACTATAGTAGCCAAATCAAACACAGAACCATGTTTAGCATGCCTGTAGATAAACAATACATAAAAGCTCTACTCAAAGAATAATTTATACTAATTCCAAGTTCGCTGTTGAGATTTAAAAAAGTTTGTAAGGTTAGGTGTTTGTTGGATAACGTTAAGTATGAATGAGCATTTAACAAACTGGTTTGCAGAGCCAAACAGCACTGTCATTTGTTTACTTCCTTGCTCCAACATACAATTAACAATACAAACTATTACAAGAAAACGCATATAAATAATAATAAATAAATCATACTTGCAGGTTGTGGCCCGTAAACAGCTTCTGTTTTTAAAGTTGGAACTGCTCCATCTTTCAGGACAAGCCGTTGTGCGAATCCTGCATTGAACTCGTGAAGATTGTGGAAGCTTTCCTCCGTAAAATGTGCAGCACACAGAGCGAGATTTGGGTAATAATTATGAGGGACCGAGTTAAAAATAAATTTGAACCATTGATCCCTAACTCCCCCGTCCCTAGGAAGGCTGAACAAAGTGGACCTGCAATCCGGATGAAAATAACAGCGTTTTGTCGGCATTGCGGCAACAACACTCCAGCCTACTAACTATACCACAACAACTCTTCTCCACAGTAATAAAAAATGGCCTCGCCCCCCTTATTTAATATTCTCGGAGGAGGGGTTTATGTAAATATTGGGGTTGGTGATGTCAGCAACCCCGGAGGAATGTCTGTAGTCCCTACCGGCCGTTTCCTGTAGTCCTTAGAAATTGATTTCTTTAAAAGCAAATATCGCCCTTTGCTTTAAACTTTGAACGTTGTAACTTTGCAGATGTTGTTTATGCTCAAACAGCAACATTACACACTAGCTAAAGTTAGAAAAGTGAAATCGTGTTTTACCACCCCTTTAATATTTTTTCTGCAATACTTTTTTCAGGATTATTTGATGAATAAAAAGTTGAAAAAGCACAGCGTTTATTTAAAATGGGAATAAATGGGGTCAGTCATTTTAGTTAATTAATAGTTTTATTCAGAAAGGATGTTACATTGATAAAGTAAAGAAAATATATCTATTTTGAATAAATGCTGTTCTTTTTATTCAATGAATCCTGAAAAAAGCACGGCTTCCAAAAACATATTAAGCAGCCCAACTGTTTCCAATATTGATAATAACAGAGTATCAAATCGGCATATTAGAATGATTTCTGAAGGGTTCATTTTTCTATGTGTCTGTATTTCTGCAACAGGTCTTTTTTTTCTTTCTTTTTTTTTTTCTCCTCACTCATCTCCATCCAAATCAGTGTATGATTTAGTGAGGCTAGCATCTCGTTGTTGTATAAGGGAAGCTGATGGTTGTATTCTGGTGCTCAGATACCCAGGTATAAAGGATTTGTTAAACACAGTTCAGCGCAGGAAGGAAAGGCTGACCCAAAGGTAAAGCACACGCGCGTCAGCTCTGACACAGGAGCTTTTGATCAGCTCAACCATGTGGCTTCATTTAGGTCACATAAATTATTCATTAATGGGTGGTGTCTGCACACATTTGGCTTTTACTAGGTAGAAGTAACTATCATGCCAAAACTAAGATTTCTGCTTCTTCCGATTACTGTTATCAGATGTGCAAGTGAAAGTTCATGTCCCAAGACACAATTACTGCTTAGTAGTCAAGATGGAGATGCAAAAAGCGTTTATAAGATGCAATGGTAAACCTCTTCTAAACATAGCCCATGGTTGAATTGGAACCATCTTAGCACTTGACCAACCATAGCATTTTATATAGAGATTATATATATATATATAATATATTTGAGCTAATTCACAATAAAAAGGAGGTCAATCTTTTGCAAAAAAAATCTTTTAGGGCAAAGGTACTGACCAGGCTTCCGCTACTCACCTACTTACTAACACCTTTAACCAATGGCTTCTTAGAACAGTTTACCAGATTCTCAGCATGTGTCATCTAACCCCTTACTTTTGGATATGTACACTAATTCTGAAACATTTCATCTCAAGTAAAAACTTTCTTTTAAAAGTTGTCCTATACAAAGTAATAGATCAATATGTGGGTGGGTTGAATAATGCAGCATTTTTCTCAGCATATGTTGAAGGTTGACATTAATGTGGGCCAGTTTCAGAATGGGCATTTTGTTACACTGTTCTTGTAACATAAGAACATATTTTTTTTCTTTAATCTTCTATTAACAGGAAGTTCCAGACAATTTTACTTGAGAATGTCATGTTTTAAAACTACGCGGGTGAATGGGGACTTATTCTTATTTAATATCCTTTTTTTTTTTTTTTTCTTCTTGCTCATAATACACCACTCATTACACATACTGTTGGCTCTAAACTAAATCATACCAGAAATAACTTTACATAGCAGATAATGCTCATTGTTCATGTTGATCAGAAATCTGTAGTTTGTATCCTTTTGATGTTATTACAGTATGCTGATTATATTGTGACTTTGCCGCAGGCTGGAGAAAGAAGACCTGGTGAAACACTGGGGTCTCAGAAGAACAAAGTGTCTGAAGGGTCAGAGGAGGGATTAGGTGACGGGAAAAACCTTCCCACCCCACTGAGGACAGCACTGGAATTTGGACTGGAGGATGAGGAAGGAGACTCATTCTTCGATGATCCTCTTCCTAAACCTCAGAAGACATACGGCTGGTAAGGATCCCTTCACTAGGAAAAAAATCATCTGTTCACACTGGCAAAGTATCAAGAAGTCACTCATTTTAAATGAAATTTGGGAATTAGAGGTGACAGACTGATTTTAATCTATTAGTCATCCTGTTTTCAGTTGATGAATGAACAGAACTTTGTAGAGCCCCTCCCATCAAAAAAAAAAAAAATCGCAATAATCTTTTTGTTACTTTTGACATGAAACAAAGTTATTACGAAATTTTTTAAATAAATACCGTTTTTTTGCTGTTTAATGTAGTGTAACAGATCGCTGTAGTGCCTCAGTTCAAGAGAAGCGGGAGCGCACAGCTCACGTGAATGGATCATCTCCACTTTAATATCAGTTACAGCGCAAAATAAACCTGAATGAGCATCAGAAGGTATGTTAAAAGATACATTACAAGTTTCCAAAATCCATATCATGTCTCATGTAATCAATAACTGATATTAAAGTGGAGAGGATCCATTCACGTGAGCTGTGCGCTGCTGTTTCTCTTGAACTGAGGCACTACAGCGATGTGTTTCAGCCGCGGAAAGACATCAATAAAAACGGCTTGTAAACAATGTCACGTACACTCACCTAAAGGATTATTAGGAACACCATACTAATACTGTGTTTGACCCCCTTTCGCCTTCAGAACTGCCTTAATTCTACGTGGCATTGATTCAACAAGGTGCTGAAAGCATTCTTTAGAAATGTTGGCCCATATTGATAGGATAGCATCTTGCAGTTGATGGAGATTTGTGGGATGCACATCCAGGGCACGAAGCTCCCGTTCCACCACATCCCAAAGATGCTCTATTGGGTTGAGATCTGGTGACTGTGGGGGCCATTTTAGTACAGTGAACTCATTGTCATGTTCAAGAAACATGATTCGAGCTTTGTGACATGGTGCATTATCCTGCTGGAAGTAGCCATCAGAGAATGGGTACATGGTGGTCATAAAGGGATGGACATGGTCAGAAACAATGCTCAGATAGGCCGTGGCATTTAAACGATGCCCAATTGGCACTAAGGGGCCTAAAGTGTGCTAAGAAAACATCCCCCACACCATTACACCACCACCATCACCAGCCTGCACAGTGGTAACAAGGCATGATGGATCCATGTTCTCATTTTGTTTTATGCCAAATTCTGACTCTACCATCTGAATGTCTCAACAGAAATCGAGACTCATCAGACCAGACAACATTTTTCCAGTCTTCAACTGTCCAATTTTGGTGAGCTCATGCAAATTGTAGCCTCTTTTTCCTATTTGAAGTGGAGATGAGTGGTACCCGGTGGGGTCTTCTGCTGTTGTAGCCCATCCGCCTCAAGGTTGTGCGTGTTGTGGCTTCACAAATGCTTTGCTGCATACCTCGGTTGTAACGAGTGGTTATTTCAGTCAAAGTTGCTCTTCTATTGTTTGAATCAGTCGGCCCATTCTCCTCTGACCTCTAGCATCAACAAGGCATTTTCGCCCACAGGACTGCCGCATACTGGATGTTTTTCCCTTTTCACACCATTCTTTGTAAACCTTAGAAATGGTTGTGCGTGAAAATCCCAGTAACTGAGCAGATTGTGAAATACTCAGACCGGCCCGTCTGGCACCAACAACCATGCCACGCTCAAAATTGCTTAAATCACCTTTCTTTCCCATTCTGACATTCAGTTTGGAGTTCAGGAGATTGTCTTGACCAGGACCACACCCCTAAATGCATTGAAGCAACTGCCATGTGATTTGGTTGATTAGATAATTGCATTAATGAGAAATTGAACAGGTGTTCCTAATAATCCTTTAGGTGAGTAATTTCACATTCAGAAAAAACATGTTCAGTCACAAACTCGTTAGTCAGCTTAGAAAAATTAACTCTATAGAACTCTAACATTTTTAATGACTATGTAATGTGGTGCATACATTTAATGTTCTTCATTACTAATGCATGTTTGAATAAATCCGTCAAGTTTTTATGACTGCCACCATTTAAATGTTTATATTTCAAAAAACAAATTGGGGTAGAAATATTATGTAATTGTAACGTTAGTATTATAACTTTTATTATGAGTGTAATTTCTGTTTGTATTTAAATCAGTTCATTTTAACCTTCAATATTACAGTAATGTAGTACCAACTGACTGACTATCATGTATAGTTTACAGCATTAGTTGTATTTGCCATGTGCTGTATCTGATATACATCCACAATAATCAATATTGAATCGAATTGAAAACTTGTGAATGGAAATTTAATCGAATCGTGAAATTTGGGTCAATACCCAGCCCTAGTAAATATATGGCGACAATTGACATGGTTAAAATAATTTACAAAATTTAAATGTTCCCAAGTGTAAACTGTCCAATGACAGCTTATTTTGTTCAAATGGCAGAAAGAAAAGCATTTGGGAAAAAAGATAAAGAAGAGCAATTTGTAAATACTATATATAAAAATGTAAAATAATTGTTTTATACAACTACATTTAAAAAACATGAATTAAATAAACTGTTTTAAATGTATATTTATTTGTCAGTTTAAAAATGATTTATTTACATTAAATGAATACATTGAAAATTTATTGCACTCTAATCCTCCATATGTTGGAAACGCGAGGCCAGTCTACATAGTGTCTACACCGGATGCACAACAGCTTGAGGCTGTCTAAACTGGACGCGACTAAGCGACCATTGCAAAAACATTTGTTCTTCATGTCAGAAGTAGCACGAGCACTTGAAGTACGTCAGAAATAGAATGGGGCATCTGTTCGTGAATTTGTCGTGTTGTGTCGTGCCACATCTAGTGTAGACAGCATCACTTTATGGGTTCTATTTGCTTTTCACGCGTCTGGTGTAGACATGGTGTAATGCATTATAATACTGCTGGCAAGTAGAAAGGCCTTCTAGCAACCAACAGTACATCATCCTCCAGCCATTTAATTGCTGTCAGTGTGATCGCATTTATCACAGTCCTGGTTTGAGTCTCGTTTTGGGAGCAGATTTCCATTCAGAGCTTTGAACAAAGGTTGTTTCAGTGCCTGCATGTTCTACTGAGACTGAAAAAGCAAATAAAAACGAAATGATCTAAACCACTGACACCTTTGATCGTCATTTCAGAAACCTTCATCTGGGTTCTTTCTGTTTTTGAAGCACATAACTGTAGTTAATTTTTTACTATTTAAATATCACCGTCCCCCACCCATGAGTTACAATTATAAACAAAGACCTCATAACTTCTCATAGATAAGATGCAGAGAAGCGCTTTTGTTTTTCTGACCTGTATCTTCTCCTTTTTATTCTTAATGCTCACGTGAAAATAGTTCGGCAGATAAGCCTTATTCAGGACAGAGGCATTCTGAAAAAAGCTATAGTCAAAAAGAGTAAGTACTTCCTGTTTTCTGAGAGTATTTGCATTTTTGCTATGATTTTGACTGTGACACATAACGGGTAGATCTTGGAGCTTTGTTGTATGTTGCACTTTGTCCCTCTTTTGCTTTTTGTTCCTGCTGCTCTATTTCTCTAGCCCTCTTTCTGTAACCGTGTCTGTGCTCTGTCTGTGTTTTCCCCCTCGTGAGAAGTCAGCACTGGCAGAGGGAAGTAAGCCTGTCAGGGCGATCCTTATCCCAAATCAGGAGGGGCACTAGCCTCAATGAGTGAGTGTGCATGGAGTAATCACACTGCCATTCAAGCCCACTGCATCCATCTTAACCCAATGGGTGCAAAATCAGGCTGTTTACCTCCTTTGGGGATGTTCATGTTCATAAAGCAGCAGGATACAATAGTTGGTTAAGTTCGGTTATAAACGAGTTACAATCACATTCAATAACTGAGCAAAATACTGACAAATACAATTTAGAGCTTGATTTTAAATATTTTCATTTATTAAATTATAACTGTGATAAGACTTTCCAAAGTTATGAACGTTGCCGTCTTTGATATTTACCTTCATCACGTTCAAGTGCTGTTTGCGGCTATCACACGTTTATACAGATATTATTTGATCCACTTCTGTAAAAAATTTAATCTGATCTAGGGGTATACATCCATACAGTACTGTGCAAAAATCTTAGGCACGTTAGTATTTTCACCCCCCCAAAAATAATTTTAAGCCAGTTATTTATCTTTTGCTGTAGTGTGTCAGTAGGAAATATCAGTTTACATTTGAAAACATTCCTTTTGCCATTAACTGTAATAATAATCCTGTAAAGGATGGCCCAGTGGTCAGAGGGAAACATTTCAAACAAGCTAGCCAGAGGTTTGGTGAATCCCAAAAAGGTGGGTTATTACCGTGAGGTAATAAATGAGGAGAAAAACAATTGTTCATGGTTAAATCAAGCCTGCCGCACTTGTGTTGAAAACTGAAGCCAAAACGTCTTAATTGCCTCCAGGTGGTTTGTCCCAGTATAGCTCATAACTCCCGCCCCTCCATGTATTCTAATGGACGCGAGACTAAACTAAACAATCAAAGTACATTTTACATTTACATTTACACTTTTATCCAAAGCGACTTACACTGCATTCAAGGTACACGTTTTTACATTTTGCCAGTTCTTGCTTTCCCTGGGAATTGAACCCATGACTTTGGCTTTGCTAGAGCCACGCTCTTATTGTTTGAGCTACAGGAAAGTACACTTCAAATTATTTTTCCCAAAGATTACTTCTGTCATTTTAGGCCGTTTTTATCACGATGATTTAATTTCAAGTGTTCGTTTTTTAAATAAGTTTGGTTCTAGTTAGTTATTTGATGCTGGTGGGGGGGTGGCTATGGGTGTGTGAAGTCATGTTTGACAGCTGAGATTGACAGCTTCTCTGAGTGAAGTTGTCACTGAGGCACTAACAGGCTTTTTTCAGGAGGTGATTGGAGCTTTAGCTTTAATTTCTTCATTTCCATAACTGTTTATTTCACATCGACATAATGAATTGTTCTGCATCTGCGAGAGTGTGGGCGGGCTTTTGATATCACGGCTCTGCTTCCTGCTCTCTACTGCGCAGTCTCTGTCCCAAATGCAAGATGTCAGTGCCATATTCAGATGTTGGTGGCTTATCTTTTCTTCAGTGGAAGGTAGTGAAGATGTGTCGTCCATTTTTTTTACGGTCTATGGGTCAAATACTGGAATACAAACAAACTGTACAAAGGGCTTGCTCCCCCCTTGGCCTGTACCAAATGAACAAGCAGGGACCAAACATACAATACGTTATACACAAAAATAATAATAATAACAATAATGAAGCATTAAACCTATACAAAAATAACAGTCTGTGTTAACCCATGGGTACTTAAACACACTATATAAAGAATGAAAAAGGAAAAGAAAAGGAAAGAATCATTCAGCTGCTATTCCCCAGACAAAAATACAAATGGTTCAGTTTGGCTGAATTGAACAAAATAATCAAAAAAATCCAATGAGATTTTTGACAGACTAAAAACTGAGACAGACTAAATCCAGAAGGACTGTGGCAATGTTTCCAAGATGCTTGAAGAAACCTACGATGCTTAAAGAAAACTGCGCAAGTGTACCTAGGACAAAAGCTGTTTTAAACGCAATGGGTGGTCACACCAAAGTTAATTGATAAATAAAATCTTTTATGACATTATTTTTGTTGCCACAGTTGCCACAGTTTTTCTGGATTTAGTCTCATTTTTTTCTGTTTCTTCATGTAATCCCAGATGGACTCGATAATGGTTAGATCAGATCTTCGTGTGGAGCATACCGGCTGTTGTCAGGCTCCTCCAGGCTTGTGCATACAAAAACCTTGCTGGATTATTACAATTAATGGCAAAATGAATGTTTGGAAATGTAAACTTATATTTCCTACTGACACACTACAGCAAAAGCAGCTTTCCTGTAGCTCAAACAATAAGAGCGTGGTCAAGGTCATGGGTTCGATTCCCAGGGAAAGCAAGAACTGACAAAATGTAAAAATGTGTACCTTGAATGCAGTGTAAGTCGCTTTGGATAAAAGTGTCTGCCAAATGCATAAATGTAAATGTAAAAGATATAAATAACTGGCTTGAGAACATTTTTTGGGGAGAAAATACTAACGTGCCTAAGACTTTTGCATAGCAGTGTACATTTTTGACTTAATGCTAAGGTCTTCTAAAACCTGTAATAAAAAATCAACTAAGATGATTATGAACAATTATGAATTTTGAAATTATGAATTATGAGAACAATTATGATGATATTAAGAATCATAAAAATGTCAATGACATCATATGGCTTGTTTGTACAGTGACATTAGCTGTGTCTCATTTCGAAAGGCTGCATCCTCCAGAGGTCGCATTCGAAGGCTGCATGTGTCATCAAGGCTGTCTCCTTTCAGAATAGTGGGGCACTCCGAATGCGACCTTCAAATGCGCCCTTCTTTCACAGGAATTCGGAGTGTGTATGAGGTGTTTCCTTCGCTGCTGCAGATAACCCACAATTCTTTGCGTCGCCATTAACAACCGTCATGTTTTTTTAAAAATATTATTTGAAAGATATACATGCAAGCGAAGATGTGGTGTTTAAATGCAAGTAGTTTCAAGCTTGGTTTTGTTTTTAAGCTGTATTACCGAAAATAGATTGTGGTAAACAGGATTACAAGTGTTTAGTGATTTTTAAACGTTTAGAACAGCACTTTGCTGTCAAGGCAAGAAACTCCATAGTCATTTTAAAGTTATAAATAATTTTCATTCTTATAGCTGGTGTGAGAGCGTAATGATGCTGTGAACGTGTTGGCATAGCAACGTGATACTTCCTGCCTGTGTGTCGAAGGACGTCTCGTTTAATTCTGATTAAGGACACTCCATATACCGCATCCTTCACAGGATGTGTCCTCCGGAGGACGCAGCCTTCCAAATGAAATGAAATGAGACACAGCTATTGTTTTTTTGCTAATATTGCTTATAACACTTATGCCA